>JAVYIG010006665.1:0-113830 GCA_035222895.1 Strongylocentrotus droebachiensis | reverse complement strand
AGAGAGAGAGAGAAAGAGAGAGAGAAAGAAAGAAAGTGAGAGAGACAGAGAGAGAGGGAGAGTGTATGTGAGAGAGAGAAATTGGAAATCTAAACAAGCAACGTAACTTCAAACAATATATTTATAATAATTTTTTTTTTATTGAATTTCTTCAACAAAGTAAAATATGTAGTGATACAGAAAAGGTAGGTGATGTGGAGTCCAAAATTAGAGTACTATGCTTCCGAGTATTTTCTGATGTCAGATTGATTACAAGTGACCATGCGGTCAAGGACTGTTTTTCCGCAGTATGTTTAATGAATAATTCTTGGAAATATATGATGGTGAACGATCGATTCTAGGCCACAAACTTTTCGAAGCGTGACCAATTTCAAACTATACTTAAATGAGGGCATTCATTTATGTAGAAAAAACAGGATTACGATCCCATGCAACGTTTCGAAATGTAAAAGAAGAATAAGACAAATAAGTTGAGATTAGACCTTATGTCTAGACGTTGCATAGTGCATTTTGTATTAGCAATATCTTCCACCTCAGAGTGATTATAGACGTTGTTTATATGGATGTCACAGATTAAGCTGTCGGGTCTTGGCAGATAATGCTTCAAAAATAAATCCAACATGCTGTTTATTTCCTTATTCAGGGTCTGTTTCTACATTTTATTCTATTTTCATCGCCAACCCTCGAAAACGAATTTATTATGCATTTAACAGAGATAAGTTTGCATTCGATAACTATATATATACCCATATATGTATATATATATATATATATATAGATATGTATGAATTATTTAGTGGGCTTATTTTAGTATTAGGCATGTTTTTCTTTTCAATGTATTGTGAAAAATAAATAAATGAAATAAAATGACAACGATAATGACGCTTAACGTACAACAGCCTCGTGCGTCACCACTTGATTTTTTTAAATATGAAAATGACATATTATGTAATCTGAGAACTGAAATTGCCCTCCAGTCGGTCCCTCGAAGCCAATATGAGCATGTTATTTCGAATTATGCAATCATACATTACAACAATATGCTGTTTAATTGTCTTTATTATGCAGATGGTCATAATTTTGGTCCATGTCATAATAAGCTAAAACTAGACTTGGTGCAGATACTGGTAGCAATGGATGTACACGTCTGCACACAGCTAACGTGTAGGCCAATCAAGAAATTTAATATCTCCTCGTCTCTCAGAAAATCTTCGGGTAGTGCAAATGTCAGATAATGACTTAACCATGCATAAGGGGAAAATATAGAGCATTACATAAAGCCTGTTGGTCATAAAACTTAAGCTAATCCTTAATTCTTGATATCAAGAAATTATTTTCTGTTGTAAAGCAATGGTAATTCTTGATATCAGGAATTGAATTCTTGATGTCAAGATCTCGATTTTATAATATCGAGGAATAGGAATAAATGTTAAAACGGCTTGCCATAAATACGCAGCAATACGCAAAGTTGTGACTGTGGCATAACAAAACTTGCCTGGTATAGATGTGGACATTCTGACTGCTAGTCGCATAGACATGTCGGGTGTGGTCTTCACATGGCAGTATTCCTCCATCATCGTACTGAGGTTGGTAACTACGACGCACAGTTCTCTCCCCGTCTTGTCGTAAAGATCCTGTACAAATATGAATTATATATATATATATATATATACAGTGCGTCCCAGAAAAAATGAAACCGAGAATTATCGATGTTTTATCATTTATAATTGATAAATATATATATTTCGTTTTTTTCTGGGACGCACTGTATATGTATGTTTAAAGAGAAGGTTGAGTTCTGGGAAGAGGTGAACAAAAATTGTGAGCATTATCATTGTATTATGCAAGTGGGGAAGAAAATCAGATACAACATGTTCCCTGAAAAGCATGGCTCTTCAAATGCCTTAATATTCTAAATATGGCATGTTACATCATACAAATCCGGACGGATTTTAATGCCACATGTTCGTGTAGTCCCAAATGCATCTTTCTGTGAACAGTGCTTGTAACTTTACCAAGACTGGGCCAAATTTCTTATCATTTTTATGATTCCAGAACCTTGCAGTACACATCAATAACTTTTCTGATCGACTCCACAATGTTTCTTTCACAATGCAATCGCATGACTAGAACTCAACAAATTAGTTGCCATCGCGTTTATTTTAATTTCATTTTTATCCAAAATATTATTTCATTTGGAATAAAGAAATTTCAATACAAAAATATATATCTGATCACGAAAAGGTAGAATAAGTGCAATTGAACCTTGATGTATATTCTGCTGACATTTGGGAGGTCCAGTAAATAAGAAGAGCTTGTAAATTGTGGACCCCACAGAAAATGATAACTGAGAAAAGTTCAAGTCGATAAACAAACAAAAGAAGAAGGATAAAGGAGCCAACTGAGACAGCATTCACATGAACACGTAGGCTAATGACTGGACACAATGTAAAGGTACAAATTCAGTGAAGTGAAAAAAGAAGGATAAATGGACTGCATTTGTAATGGAGAAAGAGGAGAGAGAACGAGAGAGATGAAGGAAGCACAACATTACACAGGCATGCTTATCCTGGAATTTCTGAGAGGAGGAATTTGTTGGAATATTGCAATACGTATTCCTAGAAAACGCCATGCAGCTAGCGCGTACACACATCCTCACATTTACACACGCAAACACAAACACATACAAAAGGTAAACTATCCCCCAAAACGGTCAGAATCTGGGAAACAATCATAAGTGCATATTCGGCGACATGCCATTGAAACACATGAATATGGTTTTACATGCGTTTGAATCAGATGATGGGGAAATTGTAGTAATGACGAATTCGTAAAACGACACCCTGATTTACCTTGAAGGTTGCATCCGGGCCGGCCTCTTCCAGTTTCTCGGCTATGGAGTCACCAAGAAACTTGTCGATAGCATGGCCAGGATGCCATCCCATGTGTCTGAACAAGTTTGGTACCATACTACACTTTCCAAATGATGCATCTGTAACAAATGCCACATGGTTAAATAATGATAATAATTAAAATAATAATAATAATAATAATAATGGTTTCTTGTGTAGCATCTAGTTCTTACATGTATATCACAGTTTCTTTCTCACTATCTATTTTGATTCAGTTTTTGTCATGTAACTTGACTCCCTTAACATACCATCCTTATAATGTAATGTTAGTATACTTATAATTTATTAACTGTTGTTCTTTTGTGTAATATTACATTAAGTTAATGTATTCCCATGTTTTTGTTTAACTTATTTTTATAGTTGATTGTTATCATTTTCTAAAACAATGCATAAATTGTGTTAATATTACAATTTGATAGTGTACAGTTCTAATTGTAATTTATGTATTTTTTATGTGCGGTTTTATAATCAGGGCTTTGTGGAAGACCAGGTTTTTATTTTATGTAACTGAATAGAATACCCTGAATGAAGAAGTGAAACAAATAAATAAAGAAATAATCCGTTATTCACGGCTTCAGAAATTTCCTAAGGTTGATATTTTTTGAAAACTATGGAGTCACCAACAAACTGGTAGATAGCACGACCAGGTTGCCATCCCATGTGTCTCAAGAAGTGTGTTACCATACTACAACAATGAACCTACTATATGCTACAACCCCCGATTGTAGCATCTGTAACAAATGTAACAGGATGAATGAGAAAGAAATAGACGCTTCGTATGATATGATATGATAATAATGATAATAATGATAATAATAATACAGCTAATAATAAGAGGAAGAACAACAATAATAACTAAAACAACTTCTATAATGGCTTCTTGTATAGAAACTTTATCTGTTATACAAGGTAACAGAAATTGCCTTCGGTTGAAGTTACGATCGTGTTATAATGACTCTGAGGTATGCGTGTTAGAGAGATGGGAAGGGGCGGTGCTGAGTCCCCCTACCCCTAGTTTTGTTTGGCGAAAGAAGTTTGCACTTCAAAAGCTGCGCTCTTCTTCCTTACCTAACAAATCGTTGATTTGCGGGCCTTCATTGAGAATTTTGAGGAATTTTTCTGGTCCATGTCCCACGGCGAGGTAACAAGCAGTAAACGCCCCTATGCTGGCACCGCCGAATCGAGTAAGCTTTTTCAAGTAACCACGCTGTTCCATCTCCTGTAATAGTACATGGTTGTATGGTGTAAATATATGCTGTTCCTACCAACAATACCTAATCCCTCTAAATTATCTATTACTCATTTTTCTACAGCTATTGCTACTACTACAACAACTTTGACGACGATTATTATAATTGTTATTAACATTTTCCTTATTATCATTATCATTATTATGTATTAGCCTAATAATAATAATAATTATTATTACAATTCATTATAAATATTAATATCATTGCTATTATTGCTATTACTACGACTATTACTACTGTTACTAAATGTCCTCAATTTTGCCACTCAAGTTCCCTTTTCATTTAATCTTCTGGACTCAAAGGAAGAATAGTTTTGTCATATTAAAAAGCTAAATGGGCTATCCAGCCATTCACTGTATTCTTGATTTTATATGTACTTTTCCTGTTTATTCTAAAATAAATACGATATAACACCATACCATACCACTTCATCGCATCAATAACAACTACAATTATTTCTACTCCCATGGCTGCTGCTGCTGCTGCTTATACTTCTGTAATTTTCTGCTCCTTTTGACACTTCTATACATTTTTCTGATCGCTTTGATATTTTGCGGATGTCTTTTTCTAATTTCATCTTTTTATGAAAATATTTTCCTTAAAAAAAAGAGGATGGCTTTACGACACCTTTTGCTGTTCCAACGCATATGACAAGATATTAAACCATTGCTATTACTATCACTACTCCTTATACCATTATTTGTAGCTATTTCTCGTACTACTATTAGAATGGTGAAGTGTGACGTCATCAAAAAAATCTATTTTGGGAATTTCTCAATCATAACATTACCAGCCAGAGCAATATAACACTGAGTTCCTATAGGAAATCTATTTATTTTAGAAGGTCGTATCTCCGCCAATACTTAAGCCCCACTGTCCTACTTGTAGCTACTTGCTCCCTCTATATAGAGAACTTCCCCAATCGGTGCCTGTAGGTCCCCCATGATCCTCTTTTTCTTATGTTAGTTGAGAGCTGGGTTAATGAGATAGCCACCTGTCAGTGACCTTGCTGTGTGGTCTAATCCCTTCTGGCCCAGTAGTATTGACGCTATTTAACATAATTATTCGATTAGTATTCGACATTCGGACATTATTTTTAATGCTTTTTCGGAAAATGAAGAAAAAATTGAGAAATTTTAAAAATAGATTGTTATGATGTCACAGCTTCGGTACTCTATATGACTCCGTAAAATGGGAACCCATTGCCTGCTGGAACCGGTTGACCCCTGTATTACGCCTATGGCAGTGAATGAGTTCAGCAGACAACAGGTTAACACAAATATAAATTTTAACACCATTTCTCACCACTATGGCGCCAATATAAGCGTTTCCCTGGGCGCCGCCGCCTTCGAGAATAAGGTTCTCAAACGGGAAGTCATAATCTTTAAGAATATCATCAATGTTTGAGAACTCGTCTTCAATTATGTCGTTCCCAGACTGGGTGGGTTGGCTGGTCGTTGCTGTGCCGTCGGCTTCATCTTTCGCCGAACTAGGAAATAAATAATAACGAGATTTATACTGGTGAACACGAATGTATTCCAATGTGAAACATTGAAACGTGACAATGATGATTATTGTAATTCTGCCGGTGCTAAAGGTGATAGGGACGATGTTAATGATGATTGTAACTTGACAATGATGATAGTAATTTTGATTAATGGTAATAATAACTACTACATGTACTACTACTACTACTGATAATATAGGATTTCCCGGCTAATTTCGCGTGTTTGTCATTCGAATTCATTTACTTTGCATTTATTAAAGTTAGCGCAGATCGGCTTTGCCATGCCAATTATCATTCAATTTTCCAGTTTTTGTATTTAATTTAGGATTTTGGTCGAATGGTTTCACAGATCTGTCATTCAATTTAGAAACTGCTCAACTAGCATTCAAATTAATATTCACATGTCGAAGCGTAATTTTTATCATTCAAATTAAAACCTGTCATTCGTATTCGTAATATTTTGTATTAAAGGTAGGAATGTTAGGGGGAAGAATTGCAACAAACTTTTACAGTTTTTAAATAATGCAGTTAAAATAATTTGCCATTGGGGTCTAAGCTGTTATTTCATTTATTTGTTTTCAGGACAATGCAGATGGGTATAGTCAGACATAAAGTAAAGAAGGGGCGAAATCAAGGGATATGGTATTTCTGCACGGAAATGTTCATATACCCGGTAAAGGTGGGGGGTACCTTCAATCGCCCCTTTTTACTACAGACTCGGAATTTTACATAAGTAATTCACATCGTCTCTTCTACCCAGCACACCCCTCTGTTTTTCTTAAAGAGTTTCATAGTTTACTTGCCCGCCAGCAGATCGATGGCTAAAGACATGGCTTAATAATGAATCATGTTAAATTGTTGACTATAGTCCCTACCCCAGTCACAATATTGTACCCTTCTTCCATAATGAAATTATGATGAAATTATGATAAATTTATGATGAAACATGAGACAAACAACTTCCTTACATGAACATTTACAAATATACTGAGACCATAAGGTTCGTAGATGCAAGACGTTTTTTCTTCTTAACAATCAAACTTAAATGCCGATGAATATCAGATAAATTTAATAAGTATAAGTGTATAAATGCAAGATAATGAAATATGATGAAATACACATGAAAAAACAATCTTGAAAGAAAAAGAATGAGCTATAAAAAGTGTGTAATAAACGAGAAATGTATATTGACCATCAATTTAAGTGCACAAAGTGCTAATTTGAATGCTACAAATGAATTAGAATGCTAGAAGTACACCGTCGAGTTGTCAGAAAATCGTGTTGCGCCAAATCGAATGACCAAATAGCGAAAGAAGCACATTGTTCATTAATTTGAATGAAACATATGTAGATTCTAACGAAAATTCCATAGATTTGAAAAATAGAAAAGGGAATATAAACCCGAGATATACCTGACTGCACTAAAACCGTCGAATTTGAACGCTTGACAAATGAATTTGAATGACAAACTCGCGAATTTGGCATGGAAATCCTATATTAATTATTATCATCATTATACCAATAGTAATACTTCTTCTTCTTCTTCTACTACTCCTACTACTACTACTACTGCTACTACTACTACTACTACTACTACTACTACTACTTCTTCTACAACTACTACTACTACTACTACTACTACTACTACTACTTCTACAACAACTACTACTACTAGTACTACTACTACTACTACTACTATTTCAACTATTTCAACTACCACTAATAATGAAAAGGGTAGTGGTAATAACAACCACAATAATGATGATTATAATAACAATTAAAATATTATTACTACTACATGAACTACTACTACTACTACTACTAAAAATAATAATGATAATAATACACGCAAAAAACTGAGGTGCTAAATGTTGGGTGCTGAGTGAGATTCTGCACTTGAAGTGCCAAAATCAGCACTTGACGGGTTAACTTTAACAAGGAAACCGAAACGTGCTGAATATTTGAGTGCAGAAAACGAGTGCTATAACAATATGCAGCACTTAACATCGAGTGCTGACTGCATAACCTGATCTGATTGGTCGGTTAGTATAATATCTGTTACCTTGTGAATATTTGTTTTTGAATCAAATTCAGCTAAGAGATTCTTACATTCTTCATTCTCCAGGTCAATACCCAAGGCCTCAAAAGTCTGAATAACTTTGCTCCTTAAACTGTCAACAACATCAGTATTCAAAGCTGTTGCAGCAGATAACACTCTGTTTGTCATAGCATGGGTCATGAGTAAGTGAAACAGATAATAAATTCTTTGCAACTTAATATTTCTCGAATCTATACCTTACCAAATTGAAGGGAAATGAATGGGGACTGTCAGGGCTCAGGGGCGGATCTAGCTTTTTGCTAAGGGGGGGGGGGTTGACCAAAATAATGACGATGCGGAGCATCGTCAACGAGCCGCGAAGCGGCGAGCCGATTTTTTTGGGGGTGTTTATTTGAACCCCGTAAATGATGTTTTCCTGGCATCTATTAACACAATGGAGACCATAAAAAGCAGTGCATGATAACGTCTTTTTAAATCAAGTAACAGTTTAATACACAGTTATATCCAGAGTTATCATGTGTTTGGTTAAGTTACCAGATGAGTTGAATATCTTCTCACAATATTTGCACTTGAAAGGGTTTCTCTCTACAGCGTGCGTTCTTTTTTCTTTCTTTTTTTCTTTTTTTTTCCTTTTTTTTTTTTTTTTTTTTTGGCCGCCCAAGGGGGGGGGTTTGAACCCCCTAAACCCCCCCCCCCGTAGATCCGCGCCTGGGGCTATTCGGCTAGGACCTCGATCTTGATCGCATGTGGTTTCAATGTATATTGTAAGCGTTTAACAGACCACGATATCTTTTTGTCATATCTCAACAAAGGGTATAAATCCTGAATCAGAAAAGAAACCTCACGAAGAATAGTAATTCCTACTTTATAACAAGGTCGCATTGCATTCATGTCTATGGTATATGCACTCAAAAAGACAAGTTAGATATACCGTGTAGTGTTCTTCATTGACACCTAGGTATTAAGCTGTAGTCGCCATGCATCGTAGTGGGCCACGCTATTTTCTCTTTTTTACTTCTACATCTCCACTAAGTTTTCCTTATTCACTATTCTTTTTTGAGATTATGACTTACTTGGCTGGTGAGATTTTCTCATTGTTTTCGAGTATTACCCTTCTATGTTTTTCTTCTTTCTATTTTGCCCACTTTAGTGCCAAGTAGAAGGAATCGTCGACATAATTATTACCATGTTATTTATACAATCGAAAAGTGAAATGTGAAAAATAAAACTGAACTTAAAGTAAAAATGAACCTTTTGAAGTGACTCGGTAACATTGTAAAAGGTTGATTATTGTATTCCTACTCACCCTCTAACATGCAAAACATCCTGAAAAAGATATTTATGGTTTCCTTTAAGGGCGTCACTGTGCGACACCGTCTTAATACAGTAAAATACCCGCCCCAATCATTTTTGAATTGTCCCAACCGTTTTTTATGAAAATAAGACATAAGACAGGATTTAAAAAATCTTTCAACATTTAAATGCCTGGAATGGTATATAAAGCCAATTCATTGCTTTGTGACGATTTACATTCACCTAAAATGTCATTAAATTGTAATAATATAGTGTGGAGAATTAAGGAATCGATCAGATCAGTTTTTCCCAATTGTTATCATTAATAATGACCTGTTTTTAACTCAAACTTTCAGATTATCTCAAATTTTAGTGAGCACCCAATTTGTTTTCCCCAGAAATTAGAAAATTGCGTCGACTGGTAATTCGCTCAGGGGGGGGGGGGGGAGCATAATTTAAGCAGTTAAGGAGCATATATTTTTTTTTTTTCCCTCTCCCCTTGACCCCCCCCCCTCCCCTAAAAAAATTAAAAATAAAAAAAGTTGAGGGGGGGGGGGGGGTAACCCTCAAAACACCGCCCCTGCGTACGCACCTGCAGCTGCATGGCACAATTTTAATAACAGTCTAGTGGAATGCCATATACTGTTTTTTTCTTTCTAGCGAGGTCTTTATGATTATGCATTGTAAAGGAAGCATCCTGCCGAGTGAGTGAAACAGATAATAAATTCTTTGCAAGTTAATATTTCTTGAATCTATACCTTACCAAATTGAAAGAAGATGAATGGGGCTGTCAAGGACATTCGGCTAGGACCTCGATCTTGCTCGCATGTGGTTTCAATGTATATTGTTAGCGTTTATTCAGACCACGATATCTTTTTGTCATATCTCAAAAAAGGGTATAAATCCTGAATCGGGAATGAAACCTCACGAAGAATAGTATTATCTGCTTGTAAACAAGGTCGCCTGACATCGATGTCTATGGTATATGCACTCAAAAAGACATGTTTGATGGATATACCGTGTAGTTGTCTACATGTTGGTTATAAGCTCTAGTCCCCATGCATTGTAGTGGGCCACGCCTTCTTTTTCATTTTTTCCTTCTCCATCTCCCCTAAGTTGTCCTTATTCACTATTCTTCTTTGATATTTATTTACTTGACTGATGAGATTTTCTCATTGATTTCGAGTATAATCCTTTTGTGTTTTGTTTTTCTTTCTATATATTTTTCCCACTTGTAGACCCTTTTTACGGTTTAAGTATAAAAGGATTCGTCGACATTATAACCAGTTATAAAATAGAAAAGTGAAATGTGAAAAATAAAACTGAACTTTAACTGAAACTAAACCGTTTAAGTACATTGAATGACACCCATTGCCTCCAGCTATTTACAACGTTTGAGAGGAAAATTTGACACGGAGTGACGTTTCTATGTCTTTTTTTTTAAGTCTTTCACTTCTGCGTGCAACCTTATATTCTGTAAGCGTGTTATCAAAAATATAATGGTGATGGTTAATTAGAGAAACAAATCTTGTTATCATTCTCGTGGTTGTAGTTATCGATCAGGTGTGACCAGCGGTAAACAGATATTAAGTGGAACCATTCAGCCATGATAAATAACTAGTCTAAAAGAAAGCAGTTTTGAGCAATTCTGACAACAACAAAATCAATGAAGTTATGACTGTTTAAAAGTTGTAATCACTTTAAATACTTATAGACAGTTCTAGTTGGCTGAACCGGTATTGTCACTTTGACGTTACGCCGGACAAAATTCGCATTTGTTTTAACACAAAAAGTGATTAAAATGTCAATTTTTAAATATTAATAACTGAGATGGGCCTTTTCCTTTTTTGGACAATCTATGATGCTGTGCTATCCACAATACATATTGTGTAGTGTAACTGTAAGACGAGAGAAGGCGCTTGTAGAGGTGTCGTGGTCGAGTGGATGTGTCACTGGACCATGGATCACGTGGTCCGTGGTTCAAGTCCCGCTGCGGCACTAATGTACTATGGCAAGACATTAATCTATATTTGCCACACTCAACCCAGGTCAGGTAAATTGGTACCTGGTAGGATTATTCCTTGAAATGCACTGCGCTGATAACCGCTGCCGGAGCTAAAGCTAGGGTAATATTCCCAAAGCTATTTGGAAGCGCATAGAGATATTATATAATATGATATGCGATAGTTTCCACCTCCATCAGAATCACAGTACTGTCAATATTCGACCTTTTGATTCAACTTGTTTCTATCGCTATTTACAGACAATGAACAGCGTAATTATCATTATAAAATCTGACTCAAAGACGCTATGTTCCATTTGTAGGCCAACAAATTAAAAAGGTTAAAAATAAACTTGAGTTCTGGTAAAAAAAGAAAATGAATTCTCACAGAATCTAACGAAACTTACACTGAATGTTCAAGATTACAAATAAATGTCATGTGCCAAACAATTTTGGAAGAAAATGTATACTGGCTGAGTAATGAGCATAGAAAGATAAGGAAATATGGGTAGTACTAGCCCCGACACCATGTGTGTTGTCCCATATACATCTTTCTGTGTAAGTGATTGTTACTTTACCAAGACTCTGCCAAATTTATGATGATTTTGATGACTCCAGAACCTTGCATTACACACCATTACTTACATGCTATATGATCAACTTTTCTGATCCATTCCACACCTTTTCTTTCACAATGCAATCGCATTACCAGAACTCAAGTTTATCTTTAAATTCCAACCTCATTTGAAAGACAATACTAATTTAGAACTTCCCTCAAAACAGAAGGGCTTGAAAATAGCTTAAAGTTGGAAAATAATGACCATTAGTTGTCGAAGCAACTTAAGTGATTGCAATCACCTAAGTAATAGTTTGATATTCAGACCCTTTTACCGAATGGTCGCAAGTTTTGTGCTGGACAAAGATTTGATCGGTATAATTTTGGCCATTGCAAGTAGTGGGTTATTGATGTAGACAAATGCTCATGTACCTTTTACAGCTCATTTGATGCATGTTTTACCAAGGAAAAAAGATATTTCAGTCAGTCACTTAATAGTGTCTAGAAGGTAAACGGGTTTCCTTGCATAATTAGAATACTAGGAAACTGCTAATGTTTAAATTTCACAGATAGTACATACATGACATATTCATAATTCCTGCAAAGTTCTACATAATTTGATATTGGCTGCGAAAGGGACATATCTTAAGTATCTTTAATACAAATATGTTAAATTGATTAGTGCATTTCACATTACACGACGCGAAACAGTACAGACCCCAATGGCCCTTCTGAAATAAAAAAATGAAAGTTTCCAAAATGTATGATTCAGGAGGGTTTTTTCTTATAAGAGGACATGAAATAATGCGCTAGTCATGATATATTTTGAGTGGTGCCCCAAGGGAGAAGGCACTTAGGAGGAAAAACAAGAAAAATAATGATATTTTGTACGCGAAAAACGGGAGAGTTGTCTCATGACTACGTCACAATCCGCTGACCGAAAATCTAATGTGACATTCGTATGGTTTTAGTGATGTCATATTTCCAACATTCAGAACTCCCTTATTATTGGCCTGATTTATTCTAAACGTTCCAATTTCTGTTTCTCTTATTTAATTTGCTTTGCTACTAATGAATTGATTACAAGGGTTCGATTGCCCTTTAAAATTTTTGAACTGCAGAACTTACCTTTCACCCTGTTCATCGATGATGGTGTAAGGTCGATTTCTGCCATCTTCCTGGGTCGAATTATACGACCCCATTTTGAATATCGACGATGTTTTGATATCACCAGTGAAATCTGTTTAGAATAAGTGTTCTGTGTGTACTTCTACCTCTGTCGCTTGCTTGCACTCTAATAACCCGTTAACGTACTCTAGTCCGCTTATGTGCTTGCCTGCAAGTGCATTCGACCCATACGATGATAGTGTGGTGTGGGAGAGAGTTTGTGTGTGTGTGTGTGTGTGTGTGTGTGCGTGTGTGAGGGGGGGGGGGGTGAGGAGTCGCAGACCCATGGTTAACATATGAATAAGTCAGAGTCTATTGTTGAAATTTGCCTAGTTGTTATGATCTATCAGGCATGGTTTTCTCCACTTCTTAGACCCCGTTTACAGTGAGAAAAGGGCCAGGGCCGAGCCACGGCCGAGCCAGGCCTACTCGGTGTAAACAAACGATTATTTGGGGGGCGCGCCGGGGGTCACAGTGCAGATCCGGTCGCACGCGATTTGCAGTGAATCTTTTCCCCAATTTCCTTTACACTTCCATTTACATTTCCTTTACTTTCACTTCCGGAGTAACAGTTGGCCGCGCATTTGGCTCTGCGTGCGTTTACAGTGAGAAAAGGCCGGGCCGAGCCGCGGCCTATCCGCGGCCGAGACTACCTGCAGAGCAGGGCCAAATGCGCGTTAACAGTGCTAGGCCGGGCCGCGGCTCGGCCGCGGCCCAGTCCGGCCCTTTTCTCACTGTAAACGGGGTCTTAGAGGTGTCGTGGTCGAGTGGATACGTCGCCGGACTGTCGATCACAAGGTGCGTGGTTCGAGCCCCGCCGCGATACTAATGTCCTTTGGCAAGACATTGATCTACATTTGCCACACTCCACCCAGGTGAAGTAAATGGGGACCTGGAATGTATTCCTTGAAAAGCAGATCGCGTGACAGCTGCTCTGCTAAAGCTAGGGTAATTGTGCTGCATTATTGTACAGCGCCTAGAGACTTCTGAGAAAGTTAGTGCTAGGCGCTATACAAGCAAATATAAGTATTATTACCACACGTTCACATCCGGGTGAAGTAAATGGGGACCTGGAATGTATTCCTTGAGATCGCGTGACAGCTGCTCTGCTAAAGCTAGGGTAATTGTGCTGCATTATTGTACAGCTCCTAGAGACTTCTGAGAAAGTAAGTGCTAGGCGCTATACAAGCAAATATAATTATTATTACCACACGTTCACATCCGGGTGAAGTAAATGGGGACCTGGAATGTATTCCTTGAGATCGCGTGACAGCTGCTCTGCTAAAGCTAGGGTAATTGTGCTGCATTATTGTAAAGAGCCTAGAGACTTCTGAGAAAGTAAGTGCTAGGCGCTATACAAGCAAATATAATTATTTTTACCACACGTTCACATCCGGGTTCACATTCCTTGATACCCTTTTGAATTGGTTGAGTTCATTTATGCATCTACTTTGCATGGAATCAGTGAGTCTTGATTAAACCATGGACCTACTACAAATGGACAGTGATCGGTACCATAATACATCCATGCACCTGACTCTGTCAACAGTTTCATAATGACATTCCAAACATGCTTCCAAGCTTTGATATCATCACTAACGCCGCCAGTCAGCCATAAAACACCCAAACTGTGCGTTGAAGAATCTACAAAATGACTGCGGAAAAGAAACTGAATCGCTTAAAATCACGGAAATGCATGTGCAGTTGTGGCGTAGATATGAATATTGACGTATATGAAGTTTTCAATAATAAATTAGAAGTAGTTTACAAGAGAAAACTGTAAATTTGGCTGTAACATAATGATTTTAAACTTCATTAAAAAACTTATCCTATCCATTTCCAAGGAATAGAAGGTAACATGACAGTAAATAATATGTATTTTTTAAAGTTTGGCAAGTCCAAATGTATGTCCACCAGTGTCCACTTCTTTAATAATCTAATATCTCACAAATTGTCATAATTTGGGGTTCACTGCTCCTCTAAATGGTCTTAAATCACGATACTTTTTCTGAAACTACACTCTGGGCCCTGGCCCATCGATAAGAATCTGAAGAAATGAAAAAGGTTCTTTTGTCTGTGATGATGCGTGATTACATAATTAACTTTGTCGCGTCAAATGAATGTCCTCATCAACATACACATGAGTGACTTTTAGATCTGGTGGTGGTCATGATGTGATCAAAGGAAGACTATCATGATTAGTCCATCTGTGGTAGGGTCTATGATTAAACCTTCACAGTAACAACACCGTTATTTTCCGTATCTCTAATTTGAGTTGTGTTTCATTTAGAACCTACGATATATCACTGAGTTTTGACAGTTCTACAATATAGCTAGGACCTTGACCGATTAGAGCTATATAAGCATTCAAAAGAATACTGAATACTATTCTTTGGTGTATTGGGAGCCAGTGCAGATCTCTCTCAGAAAAAGACTGAGTATGAAATCGTAGTGAATAGAACATTTTTTTGGTTAAATATTTTGGTCTCTATTTTTGAGTTGTGTTTCATTTAGAACCTACGATATATCACTGAGTTTTGACAGTTCTACAATATAACTAGGGCCTTGACCGATGATCGCTTTATAATCAATCAAAAGAATACTGAATACTATTCTTTGGTGTATTGAGAGCCAGTGCAGATCTCTCACAGAAAAAGACTGAGTATGAAATCGTAGTGAATAGAACATTTTTGGGTTAAATAATTGTGATATGGATCAAACATCGCCATGGTTGTTTGTGGGGGAAAAGTGTGACATTTCCCTATACATTTTAATTAAATGGGATGAAGGTGAATGCGGCGAAGCTGCTGTCGCAAAAGAGTAAAATGATATAAATAAAATCAATGAATGAATAAATGGCCAGATGAATGTATATAGAGAAATGAAGATAAGGAATACAATATAAACAGCACATTGTTAATAACTGAAAAAGGGGTCAGAGAAAGCCAGTAACTAACATTTCAAAAGAGTTTTATCTTTGTAGCAAACAGTAGAAGAAAAAAACGTCGCAACAAAACGATTTTCAAAAGTCAATGTTGACCAGACCTTGCAAAGGAGTTAACTATCCTTGTTGCCATTGTGGTGCTCTAGGATTTCTAGGAATTAATTCACGTGATCTACAGTCCAGTCAGAGGCGGCCCTCCCACTGTGCCCTCCCACTTTTTCAAGCACCCGAAAAGTGCCCAATTTTACAAAGGAAAAGTAACCCTTTAACTTTGTAAGAAGTGCCCCTTTTTACATAGGAATAGTACCCCTTTTACTTTGACAAGTGCCCATTTTAATTTGTAAAAGCGCCCCTTTCCTTTTTCACCTCTGATAATTGTCCTTTTAACATTGATACATGCCCCTTAACATTTCTAATACGGGACCTATACCCTTTTCATAAATGCCCCTTTCACCTCTTATTAATGCCATTATCAAAATCTGATGGGGGCCCCTTTTCCGTCGACAATTGCCCATTTCCTATACTCATGACTGACTCTTTTTTTCTATCCCTGGTGAGTGCCTCTTTTTGAAGGTGTAAGAAGTGCCCAATTTTCACCTCTGATAATTACTCTTTGTACTTTGACACATGCTCCTTTTCTTTTCTGATAAGTGTCCCCTTTTCCTCTCATCATTAAACGTGCCCCTAATTTCACGCGACTAAGAGCAATTTTCCCCAAAGCTCGATCGCTACGCTCGCACGCATTTATAAATGATATACTTATGTTACTTATCAAAGGTCTTCCGTTATGAGAATGTGCCTATAACTCAATCAGGATTGTTTTTTTTTCCTCTTTTAATAGATGTAATTTTTCGCACTGCGACCTCACAAATCTTTAATTTTTTCCTCGCTCGCTTCGCTCGCTCGCAAATAAATTTTCAGACAATCACACCCAGCTGCAAAGTATGATGCTTAAGCAATATCTTGTATGGTGTAAAAAGTGAAACAAATATTGAAATCATCCCTGATAAACAGTTTAGGGGTATATACCACTGTCTTTAAAAAAATGTTATATTCTCGCTTTGAGATTTCCCTTTGTAGCTGCCCTTTTTTCCAGAGAGTGCCCCTTTTTTTTATTGGTGCCCCCCCCCCCCCACAGTGATGTATTAACTAGACTAAGACACCTCCACATAAACGGGTATATTGTGTTCAAAGTAGTTAAATGACCTTCAATAACATTTCAATTCGATTCTAGTGCCAGACGTTTGTAAATATAGCTTTTTTTCAGATACGACGCAGTAAAATGAAACAAATAAAACTACCGCGTTATTTTTTTAGAGAGTAAATGAAAGGAAACTGCTCGCAAACGGGGCCCGACGCGTTGAAAATTCATGGGAACATACGTACTGCAGCCTAAGGATGTCAATACCCTGGCTAATTTTGACTCACCAACAACTTTCTATTTCTACTCTACCAAACTTGCTAGAGTCCGAAATAGCTAGAACAAAACGTGTAGGATCAGGACACCACACAAGTCCTAAAAATTGTTATCATTTATCCTACAACGTCCCCATTTTAGTGAATATGTATAAACAGGACTCCTTTGTCATGTTTGTGGAGGAATTCTAAATCTTCGTCTAAGGAATAGTATTTGTTCGCAGACCGTATAGTTCAATTCAATTCAATTTTTGTTTCGCAATATAAAAATCAAAGTATACAAGGTAACAGTAAACTTGAACTATATCTACAAAGTTTATATGCGGGGCTTTCCATGAAGGTTGAACTTTATACATATACTGAATTTTACATGGCCTCAACCTAAGACTTGAGAGTTCAGGCCTGGACTACTACACAGAAAGATATATAGAAAGTCCCCAAAATAAATCAATAAATATATGTATTTTTTAATTATATTTGTATTAGTATCATTATTAATATTATTATTATTATTATTATCATCATCATGATCATCATTATTTAGTTTTTGATAACCAGTAGGCCTAACCCACATCAAAAGCAAAAGGGGGTCAGAAAACCATGCCTGATTGATTATAAGAACTAGGCAAATTTCAACAAAACACTTTAATTCATCTGTTAACTATGGGTCTGCGGTTACCAGGGACCTATAGTTAACAAATGAATTTGAGTCTATTGTTGACATTTTTTCATAATGTCATAAATAACCCTTTTTACTTTATTATTACCCTATTTTCACTTAATCCATTACTTTTTGCGTGTAATGACTTTTTCTCAAATCTGGAGTCTACATTCCCGTCTTTTGCGAGCAATATCGCCGTTATTTCGGCTTGGATTTTGTTGATTTTTGAGTATGTTGTAGCTGAGACTATATGCCAGGCGCGGATCCAGGATTTCTTAGGGGAGGGGGCCCAACTTTTTTTTTGTTTTGCTCCCGAAAATTTGAAAAATCGCGCCGGCCGAAAAGTCGCTCAGTGGGGGGGGGGGGGGGGGGGGGGGGGGGGGGGGGTAGGGAGCACTTTTTTTTTTTTGATCCTCAAAAAAAATTCAATTTGCACCCCCCCCTTGAGCGCCAGGGGGGGGGGGCCCAACCCCCAAAAAAGGTAAAAATCACGTGATTTTACATGATTTTTTTCTCAAGGGGGGGGGGGGGGGGGCCCGGGCCCCCCCCCCCCCTGGATCCGCCGCTGCTATATGCTATCTAAATCAACCCTCATTTTTTCAATAAGATGTCATGATCGCGCTCATGATCATGATCATGATCATCACGATCATCATTATCATAATGATGCTAATCATTTATCAATTACATTTTCATTTCTTTGAATAAGATAAAATCGTCAAAAGGTGTTCTTCATGATGTAAATTAGAGTCAAATGTGTAACTGGTTACTGCACAGGGTCAAAGGTCATATATTGTTTCAATCTATCTTCCCTAGATCCATGATGATCAAGGAGACACAATTTAATCTTGACATATGAATAGATCATAATGGGAGAAGCATATGAATGGGAGAAGCAAAATAATATATCGTGTAATGCATTATTCGTTATGTAAACCATTATCATACGTATCACCTAATTCGTCTAAGTGACGAATTAAAGTCTAGTTATATTTGTATTAGTATCATTATTAATATTATTATTATTATTATTATCATCATCATGATCATCATTATTTAGTTTTTGATAACCAGTAGGCCTAACCCACATCAAAAGCAAAAGGGGGTCAGAAAACCATGCCTGATTGATTATAAGAACTAGGCAAATTTCAACAAAACACTTTAATTCATCTGTTAACTATGGGTCTGCGGTTACCAGGGACCTATAGTTAACAAATGAATTTGAGTCTATTGTTGACATTTTTTCTGGTTGTTATAATCAATCAGGCATGGTTTTCTGACCCCCTTTTGGTTTTGATATGGGTTACTGGTAATCACAGAGAAGTTGGACACGTTACATGCCTTCATCCTCATTTTGGCGCCATTTCATCCAAATTCCTGAGTCGACAGGTGGAGCTCGACAGCGCGCAGTGGGCAAGAGAGGAAGCAAAGTGCGTCATAATTAATTTTTGGTGATTTATTTTTAACATTTTGTTCTTGCCCAGTTGAAAGATAATACATTGCAGAAAACGTCAGTAAAGTATCTAATTCCGGTATGCACAATAAGGGTGCACTAATCTTTTGTTTTTGCTCCCGAAAATTTGGAAAATCGCGTTTTTGGAAAATCACGTTTTTTCCCAGGGGGCCGAGCCCCCGCCCCCCCCCCCCTGGATCCGCCACTGTTGAGCACTGTACGGAATGATAGAGCAAACCTAATTATATATATATATATATATATACACACACACACACACAAATATCATACTTTTATATATATTTAAATAATAATATATGAAGAAATAAAATTGAAACCGGTCATAGTGGACAAGAGAACTCTCTTAAGGATTTTTATTTCGAGTGTTTAAATTATTATTTGTATTTCGCCGTGACGAAGGATTATAAAAAGAATATTTATTATATATGTGTGTGTGTCTGTGTGTCTATAAAAATCATAGTGAGTGTGGATCTCCTCATCAAGTAAAGTTTTGTTTTCCTTTCGGTGTAATGACCCCGGCACGTGACGTATTATGTACTACATATTAAACTTGTTAAATTCGACATGAATGCGCCTAACATTTATGGAAAAACATTTAATTCCTGATATTTCGTTCGATCTCTTTATTTCATGCCCTGGAAAGTAACTAGTGTGTGGCGTGTTGGAGTCAAGGAATCTCTGGAATTCAACCCTTTAAGCAAAATATATGTCATTATATACTCCTCTTCTTCTCCCACATATTTTCTCTTGAATTTCCCTCTCTTTCTCCCCTCTCTTTCTCTCTCTCTCTCTCTCTCCTCACCCCAACTCTTTTTTCTCCCCACTCCCATCTCACCCCAAACCCTCTCCCAGTCTCCCCCACTCTCTCTTTCTCTCTCTCTCTCTTTTTTCTCTCCACGAGATCTTCCCTCACACACTCTTTCCCGTCCGCTCTCACTCTTTCTTTCCCTCTATCATATACCACCACAATCTCTTTGCCAGGTGATTATTAGATTATTTTCACCCTTCAGTACATCTTCCTACATCCAGTCAATAATAGCACTACACTACAACTCCTATACATGTTTTTTAGTAATCATTATTTGACGTATATTTGTGATCAAGTTTCACTTTATTCCATATGCTTAATTCTACCGACACAAAAATAAAATTACTTTAATAAATTTGACACATACACAAACCAAATCTAATATCTGATGAATACGATATCAAAAACATCCGTTAACCTTGACAATCACCCTACGAAATATAAGACTACAAACACTACAATGACGTGTTGCATAATGATATAGTGCAAGGTATTCGAATTGCCCTGGAGCTGATGTTTTTGAAAGCCTTTGCGATTGTCTTAAGCAGAAACACATAAAACGTTATTCATCAAGATTCAAAAGACTTTCGAAAATTGAACTGAGGCCACTTTCAGTAGCTTTGTCCAACACATTATGATATGTATAGACAAACATTACAAGGACGTGTTGCATTAACCTATACAGACGAGTATTGACATCGCCCTGAATGTCTTTGTAATGGTGCTAATATCAAATGTACACTGAACGGTAAATGTTACATATACATATATATATATATATGTATGTAGGGTAGGTGTAGGGAATTGGAGACCCTTAAGCACATTTGCATAATTTACATAAACATGAAAAATGTTACACATACAGGCAGTTTGTTATTCTCTTTAGTAACTTCTTTTCTTTATTTGGTAACAAGATTGTGGTCATGATGTAACTGATTAATAAGATAACAGTGATTAATGACGTCATTACCAAAGGTCCCTCATTACCTACATGTGTAGGTAATGAGGGACAGTTACAAATCAAGACATTTTATATACAAATTGAATGCAAATGGGATTGTCATAGTTAGTTCAAACACTTTTTGAAAGAGATACATGCAGCCAATGAACTTACTGTACTTTTGAAACGGTTTTAAAACAATGTGGCCCCAAATATTTATGTAGTTTTTTTGTTTACAGTAATAAAGGTGCTTTAAGTTATGTTGAAATACTTTCAGAATAATGTGCTGGCAATGTGACTTTTACATTGATCAAACATAGAAACAACTTCTTAAAGATAAAGGTGAGTTCTGGTCATCCGATTGCATTGTGAAAGAAAAGGTGTGGAATGGATCAGAAAAAGTTGATCATGTAGCATGTAAGTATTGATGTGTACCGCAAAGGAGTCATCAGTATCATAATATATTTGGCCCAGTCTTGGTAAAGTAACAAGCACTGTACACAGAAAGATGCATATTGGGCTACACAAATGGTGTCGGGGCTACTAACCTTGATTTCCTAATCTTTCTATACTCATTACTCAGCCAGTATACATTTTCTACCAAAATTGTTTAGCAATTGACATTTATTTGTAATCTTGAACATTCAGTGTAAGTTTCGTTTGATTCTGTGAGAATTACTTTTCCTTTTTTTAAACCAGAATTCACCTTTGTCTTTAAAAAAAAATGCACTCAAATTAGAATGGTGACACGAACAACCAAATATGTTTCATGATAGTGCCTTACAACATGAAATGAACAACTGGGATAAAGTAGGCCCCCATCTTGGACCTGGTGTCCCCCAATGCCTACACACATTTCTGATCAGAAACCATTCATAATGTGAATTGCATTACCCATTTACAACACACAACGGACATACGTTTTCTGTGATGGTTGGCACAATTCATAAACTTCCTTTTAAAACTACTTTTTAAAAGCCAACACTAAATACATGCATACACCACAACATTCAGTGAAAATTGTGTTTTTATATCAGAGCAAAATGTTAAGATCAAAATTGCTTATCTTGGTCAATTTTGCAAATTTTCTCGGAGAAAGAACGCATTGTAGTCTTCGAAATGAATTATGCAATAGCGTCGTTAAATGCCACATATGGCGCTATAACAATATTGGAGCCAACACGGACAGACAGTGATGGGTTCAAGCTTGGTGGTCTCCAATTCCCTACACCTACCCTATATATACAGGCCAATAAACAATCACCTATGTTGCATAACTGCAGGTCAACTGAAACCACTTTAAATAACCTTCTCGATCACGTTATGGTATGTACGAACATGACAATCACGTTTTATGTGATGACGTAGTATACACCGATTCGGGCGACTTCTGGTGGAAGTGCGCCCTCATAAGGTGACGCCATAACTGGGGGGCGTCTGTACTGTCAGCTGGATCGGAGAAGCCCCCCAGTTATAGCGCCGCCACCGGCGGGCAGGTACTTTAAACCCCCAAACCGAATCGGTGTATAGCGTATCAAAATTGCCCTGAATTGATCTCTCGAAACTCTTTGCAATCGTGTTAATATCAAGTGTTCACCAAACGGTTAATGCTGTATAGGTGTGTACGCATACAGAATGAACATAAGGATTAAACCCGAATTACGAATCCTAACGCCATCTTATTTAGTTTGATATCTGCTCTGTACCCGCCCCCGTCCCCCCCCCCCCCACCCACTCCGGGAACGGAGGGATACCATGCGTGTTCCCAAATTCTCCGGCTCGTAACAAAAGAAAAAGGTCTACCCGTATTGACTTTACACACCGGACTTATGCTGAAAGGGGGGGGGGGGGGTGCTGAAAAGGCTCGTATAACAAAAGAAAAAGGTCTACCCGTATTGACTTTACACACCGGACTTTTGCCTGAAAGGGGGGGGGGGGGGAGTGCTGGGAACACGCATATGCGTACCCTAAATAACACTGAGTTGGGGGCGATGCTCTGCAATTTTACAATTGTACATGACATGACTATTCATATAAGTTGTATAAATAATAATAATAATAATAATAATAATAATATTAATGATGATAATAATAATGTTTATTTGTCAACCCAGAGTAGCCTTATCAGTATCAATTTCTGTTCTCTCTCATTCATATTATTTTCCCCGATTTTTGCACGGCGACCGTGATAATTAAGCGCAAAAACATTCAGGGATTTCTTCCTACCGGCTACCCATTTACTACACCCAGGTGGAGAGTGGCAAACGTAGATTGGTATCTTACCCAAGAACATAAGTGCCGAAGTGGGACTCAAACCGCGAACCATATTATTTGTCCCTTTGGACATACACAATTATAAAAACAAATAGTGCTTACAATTATAAAGTGAAGACTTTGGACAAAGGATCTAATCATGCTTGCACATTGCCCATAAGTCGTCATTTGCCTGACATAAAATTCCGTCAGCGACTCGAGTTGCGAGAGTAATGCTTTAACAGAAATCGAACGTCGAGTGCAAACTGGTTTATTTTACTGGCATGTGCATCAATCGCTACTACAAGCTTGATAAAAGCAGGCAATTGTAATGGCTATTGATTTATTGATTTTCATGTTATCTACATCATATTTTTTCATACATTTTTATTAGATACATTTTTTCTTTAAAGTAGATATTCATTGATTTTAAAAACTAATTTTATTTTCATTATTGCAAAGTTGAAACTTTGATTCGACAAGGATATCAAAATTCAATGTTTGGAAACATTCGAAGTAATGATTATTATAAATTACAAAACGCCTACATATACAGCCCCGGCATAGCACCTGAAGAGCTCTCCGAACGCTGCTGAGATGTGTGAGATCACAGTATGGACATGATTTGCACAAGCAGACGATGTCCCATGACATCTCACGCATTTTCAGTGCCTGTGTTCTTATATTCTCTTGAGTTCTTTCTCTTACTTCACTACCGTCAGGCTAAATGTATAATCTATTGCCTCACTCTAAACCCCGCGCATGGTTTTATTTTGATGACAAATGCAGCGATACAAAAATAAAGGAATCTGTCGCTTGTTAACCAAATAAGACGCCATTGTATATTCAGCTGCACACACCGCGGTATGTTCGGCGTTTCAAGAGGGAACAAATGCCGTCCTTAATATCATTCCGGGGGTTTCTCAACTTGAAAGTCTGGTTTCTTTGATTGTTAATTAACCCCTATCCTGTGTATTTACAAGCAAAATATTTTAGTTATCAGATTCAGGTCATATCCCGTTTTGAATGGTTTGACATGCCATTACATTTATATACAGTAAACTCATTATTTGACAAATAATAGCTTTGCAATTATGTTCATTCTTTATGGGATGTCGTCTGCTTGGGCAGTATTGGTCCATATAGTGACGTCATTAAAACATCGTTATTTTTCCGGCGAATATCTCGTATATCCCAGCTGCAATGGAGGTGGTTGTTTTTGTATTTTTATAAATCACCCGATATGTAGTTGACCTAAAACTTGTACGATGGCCATCTGTTAGCTTACCAGTTTCTAGTGATACATTAATTGACATATTTGTGATTTTCTTTGAATTTCACCTGTAAAGTCTGCTTGTGACATTGTATAGAAAAGGTAAGAATTGTTTTTGTTTACGCTTAATGCATGAGGCAATCAAGGTGAGGCATCGTGTGCAACGGGCTATAGAGCTCTTTTTTCCAATTTTGTCGTTCTTATTTTGAGACAGTGTATACTTGCAACATGATATATCATGAAGACATATTATGCCGTGTACGTCATTGATTGACCAGTAGTTGTGGTCATGTGTTCCTCGTTGCTAGTCGCCCTGGATCTGCAAACGGACCGAACCATTCGCACGACACTCTCACGAAAAACGCGATCCATTCGACAGTAGATGAAAGGATTAATTGCTGAGCTGATGAAATAGAGCAGAATATCAACATGGCTGATGGCGCCGTTGAAAGCAAAGTCATTGGAAACCATCAAGCACAAGCGCCTTACACCGTGGGGTGTATGGCAGATGAGAAACGCAATGACGACGCAAACAATAAGCCTTGACGCTCTGATTTGACGGAAGGCTGCGTCTCGATTTTCAGATGACGTTGCTGTTCCCTGTCCGACGCATTGGATGGCGGTTATGCGACGCGCCTGCTTTACCGAGATTCGTAAAATTTGAATGTTGAACATGACTACAGCAACATTGCATGATATGATAATGCAGAAGATCAAAATATCGTTAGTATCCGTTGTTGTCGTGGGGTAAATCCGAACATTCGAACAATAAAAAGATGGAATAGTTGGTTTAACGCTTTCGGTTACAATCTGTTCTATTGCGATCAGCGCGGATGTTAGCCAGCCGAGTAAAGCCAACATAAGGATACGCTGTGGTGTCATGAGAGCATTATACCGTAGCGGTTTCAAGACGGCCAAGTAACGGTCGAACGTGATAATCACCATATGAAACATGGAATCACTGGCGCACATGTACACAACGCTAGTGAAGTACACGTCCCATTTTGCCGAGCAGGTGATATCGTTGGTGACAACCCTGCGATAAAGCTCAAGAGGAATGGCGATTGTTCCGGTGATAACATCGGTAATGGCCAAGCTGGTTAGGAGATAGTAAGACGGTTTCTTCAGCGCTCTTTGAGTAAAAACTGCCGCAATTACCATCACATTTCCAGCTAGGAGGACGATGATGCAAGGAATGCCGATGCCGAGATACACAGCGGTTCTCCCGGTAAATGTGTTCAGTTGAAATGTGGTAGTATTGAGTAACGTGTAATAGATAGCCATGATTTAGGAATCAAAGGTTTCAAGTAAATGGTTAAAAATTCAAGACGTTTATATAATAGTCAAAAGGTACATGGCTTCATGGATGAACATGGGATATTCTGGGAGACGGCTCCGAATCCAGCCAATTTGATGGAATACCTTGCTTCCAACTGGTCAAAAGATTCCTATCATGGCATCTAAAGGAGCAGATATGTACGACATCTGACCCGAGCAATTAGCAAATTACCCACCGCAGTGGCCCTAGTTTCTTCAATAATTGATTGCATTCCACCGCAATAATTGCCGCCGTGTTTACGTAGCTACATCGCGAATGAATCATTTACAAATAATGGAAACTCGAATTGAAATGTCATCCTTTTTCTATTTTCTCATATCTCAAATTTTCTCCTTTCTCCAATTTTCAATTTCCTTTCCTTAACTTCTTAAATTGACTTTTTCTTAAATAAGGAGGTTGTGTATGCCTACCTCGCTGTTGTAAATCACGCATTCGTCCTCGTACAATTAATACGATCAAAATAAAAATTCGATAAATCATTTCCAGTGCAATTTAAACAACCTAATGTAATGCTCAAGTTATATACAGGATAGCATTCGCACATTTGTATTGGTGAATGACAAATATATTGATTTTGCAGCAGTTTGCAATCGTGGTTATGATGATCTTCCATCTTCTATCTCTACCGTGAACCTTTAGAAATAGCGGATCTAAGTTGTGCACATGCGTGCACTTTATAATTACTGGGCACATGATGAATAACAATGTGACACAGGAAAATTGTTAAAGTGACATAGTAAAGTTGGGGTACAGCTGGTCAAAGTAATTTCGTTTCCGAAATGGCCATGCATGTGCATTGTGCCGACCGGGAGTAGGCATATGAGAAACGCAGTTATGACGCAAAGGACAACCTTGGACGCCTTGATCTTACGCGTGAGGTCTTCGCGACCCTCCGCATCTGCGTACCCGCACGGAATATTGGTGCCCTGCTCTGCACCGGGGCTGCTTTGTGGATGTCCGTAGGAAGAGGACATTCCCTAGAACCACCGTAACAACACTATCTCGAGATTCATGGTTGCTGCTGTTGCACTGATTCTTACACCAGAGTAATAGGAGGATGGTGTGATCGCTTGCGAGCTACCAATCACAACTAGAGACGCAATCTGAACAAACGTGGAGGAGTCGTGGACTAGTGGATAAGTCAGCGGACTGTTGATCAAATGGTACGCGGTTCGATTCCCGCCTCGGCACTAATATCCTTTGGCAAGATATTAATCTACATTTGCCACAATCCACCCAGGTGTGGTAAATCGGTACCTGGCAGGATTTAATTCTTTAATATACTAGAGCGCCATAATGGCAGCCATGCTGAAGCCGGGTTAATAATTGTAGACCGCCAAAAATTGTGAAATCTAGCATCCATGAACGCCAAAAAAGGACCCATGTTAATTATATATAAAGAATATTAATCATTTATATAAAACAAAGAAGAAGAACTGTAGTCACTTAGTTTGCAACAATACTAGTCTTTGAATTCATTGTTATATGTTCTAAGATGTCAAAACTCTGAATGCTTCCGAATCACAAATAATGTTGTAGCTTTTCATATTTTTTTTGGACAGAAATTAGCAATGAAAAACACCCAAACATGTACAACAACGAATAATAAGAGAGAATAAATATCTCGATAATTGATATTGACCTGTTTCTCCCTGCTATCATAATATTGATCTAATATCAAAGCCTAGCTGGCCTTTATATCTATTCCAATGACATTATCTAAAGGCCGGGGACACACATTTGTCTTATTATACAAACAAAGGTAGCCACTTCCAAATTAGGACGAATAAACAAAATTTACTTGATAACATTTTGAATGCTGTGCAATAGATGAAAATATTGTTTGAGTAAGTGAATTTTGATCAAGAGGTGAAAACTAATTAGAGGAATTCAGGTGTAATATATGTGGCGGAGGGAAATGGATCGTATACATATATATAAGGGTCTGTAGAGCCCACACATTTACATATCCAGCACAAATTTAAAAATAACCATGAACAGATATATAAGAACTGAATAGGGATGCCTTTAAATTCTTGATAAAGAGATACACGAATATTATTCTCGTTTCATACTTTTTTCTACAGCTCCAACATATAGCTAAGAAAGCAAAAGGTCATAAAGCCCTTTTGGATGTCATCCCCTCAATAATCTAGACAAAATTGATCAGAAGAATTTAGTTTTAGTAGAACCTTTATTTGAAAGGGAGGAAATGCGCCGTGTTAGGTTTTACTGGGAGTACTGTTTTTTAATGAATTTTTACAGCCATTGCTTTACAAATCCACAACCCCATTGCGTCATGTTATCATTATTCAAACAGACACCCACGTTAACCTTGGCCTTACTACTAAAAGGTTGCACGAACATCTCAGTTCGTGACAGAAACAGGAAATAAATGATAGTTTCCAATTTCCAGTCAAAAGATATTACTTAACCCTAAACGATTTGAATTGATGAAGAGAATTGAGGGATTATGGTTCGTCTAGTATTCATAAGAATGTCTGTTTGGGACCAGGAGGACGTTATCCCATATGATTTCACACAGATTATTGCCCTTCTACCTTCAGACAGTAAGATCATGACGTCATCCTGTTCTGAGCATGCGCAATAATAAGCTTCATGTTTGTCTGTGCGGGGAGGGCAGTCGATATCCATTAATTAATGCATTCATTCACTAGCTTTATTCAATATTTTCATCAAAAATATACAAGGGTAAACAACATATAAAAGTTACAAACACAACTCATTGTACTACATGAAAATAACATAAGCAGAGAAGACAAGAAGAAATAATGCACATGCATATTGTAAATGTCTCTCTCCGATGATTATATTTTTAACAAATATTTAAATTATTAATTATTTAAAAGACATAGGAAAAAAATGAATTGTATAGTGATTTGGGTAACCACATTTATTTTCCATTCCTGATTTTCCCTCACTTGTTAACAGGCTGTTATTTCTATCATTTCTCTCTCCAATTGCCCCCGATCATAACACACAGTATGGATTTATGGCATTACAAATTCATGTTATAATGACAATACCGTGAGTACCATCAACATTAATAAGTTATGTTGACAAGAGGGAGAAGAGGGGGGGGGGGGGGGTGGGGGAAGAGAGAGATTGAGACGGAAAACGGTCGTCTGCAGAATATAATACAACCTCCAGACTATCACGCTCTCGGGGCTGTCTGTCCTTGTCATTCATTTCATCCTTTGAATAGTTTTGAATAGATCAATTTCAATAGCGGTTTTTCTGCATGTATTGCTTACACCTAGAAAAAGTGGTCATTAACGTTTACGTGTTCCCTACAAAAAGGACAGCTGCTTTTAATAAGGATGGCGCTTAGACGTTTGGGAGAAGAGATTTTACCGATTATCTTCATCTTTTTAGGTAAGTTTGTATTCTATTTTAAAGGTACTATGTCCCTTTGCAGCCAACCTCAAATTCTGTAGAACTTTGCAGGAATTATGAATATGTCATGTATGTCCTATCTGTGAAATTTAAACGTTAGCAGTGTCCTCATATTCAAATTCTTCTTTGGTAATAACATACATGAAAAGAGTTGTAAAGGGTACATGAGCATTTGTCTACATCAATAACCCACTTCTTGTAATGGCCAACATTAAACTGA
Source organism: Strongylocentrotus droebachiensis (assembly GCA_035222895.1). Lineage (NCBI taxonomy): Eukaryota > Metazoa > Echinodermata > Echinoidea > Camarodonta > Strongylocentrotidae > Strongylocentrotus > Strongylocentrotus droebachiensis. Next base: position 84,339 of record JAVYIG010006665.1, on the reverse strand, counting down.
TTGAATCTTTGCGCAGCATAAAACGTATGACCATTCGGTACAATTGTCTGAAAATCAAGACTATTACTTTTGGACTCTATAGCCCTAAAGTCGATTTGACAACTAATGGTCATTATTTTCCCACTTGAAGACATTTTCAAGCCCCACCTTTTTTAGGGAAGTTCTAAATAAGTATTATCTTTCAAATGCAGTTGGAATTTAACTTTTTCATTTTTTTGGCCTGCTAATGGAACGAAGTACCTTTAATGATGACAAGACACAATGTCACACGATAAGAACAAGGTTTCATTCTTTTTAGAAGAGTCAACTCGGAAGTCAATTTGACTATCCTTTTGTAAATCCCATAGAAATCATGTTCGGATTACGTAATGCGTCATTGTCACGCTCGAACATTTCAATAGGTGACGCAAAAGGCTTTTGAAATCGTTAGTTGGCATCGTGTTTTTATACCTTTTGGATGAATTACACGTTTTGCAATAAAAATGTATTCATGTCTACATGTAATAAAAATGGATAACTATGAGGAAAAATAAATAAAATTAAACAAATCTATGGAATTTTTCAAATAATCAAGGTATTTCTGCCAGGTACTTGCTGTAATTCTCCCTACATGCTTACTAATGTTCATCATCAATGAAGGGATCTGGTATTCGGTGGATAAAGCCCCTGATTAATGTTTCCAACAGTCACTTTACGTTTGGTATAGAAAAACACTTACATATAAATGCTACAATTCGTGTGATATGATGTCTTCAAATGATCGTTTTGGTATTGGAATGTATCACCGAGGGCTTCGTCAAGTACTTTTTATAGTCCTTTTTGTGTTAGAGGTTAAAGCAATTGACGTGACACGCAAAGGTCGTGGTTTCTATCGGCACTTATTTCCTTCGACAAGACTTCTGTATACATTTGCAACTCCATACCCTGGAGAAAATGGAGACCTGGTTGGATGATGAAAGCCTTTTTGTTAATATGCCCCCACGGTGACCACAATGTAGGAATACTCCCCAGGGAGTGGAGATGGTGCACGCTGGGCGTGGATGAATCCGCTGACCTGGATTTGTAAAGCGCGCAGAGGAGGTATTTCGTATTAAGCGCTTATAAATGTAGATTAATATTATAATTATCATTTTGGCTATTATTGTTTAACTCATCATTATTATTATTATTATTATTATTATTATAGATATTATTATCATAACTACTATTACTATAAAACTGTCTGCATAATCGTCGTCGGTATTTTGTATAAAAAGACAATTTTTGTTCGCTTACCGTTCGAACTACTTAAATTAATTTTGAATAAGCAATTTAGATTTGTTGGGGGAAATAAAAAAAGGGCGTCTTATATCACTAAAGTGGTTCATCTAATTGATAATATAACGTTGAAAATAATCGTCGTACGGCTATCCACTAGCTACGATTAAGTTCAGACGAACTTCCTTGACAGTAACTGACATCTTAACAACACAGGTAATATTTTACCGACTGCGGATAAAACATTATTATTATAAAATCCTCACCACCATCTTGATTATCATCTTCATTATCACTACCATCATCATCACCATCTTCATCATCATCATCACTACCATCATGATCATGAATATTAACATCAACATCATCATCATTATTATCGTCAACATCATCATCATCATAATCATTATCATAATCAATATCATTACCATCATCATCAATATCATCATCACCATCATCCGATCATCATTACCATCATGATCATGATCATCTGTATTATTATCATCATCATCGTATCATCAGCCACATCAACATCATCATTAACCTCATGATCACAATCAGTTTTATCATCATCATCATTATCGTCATCCTCAACATCATCATTATCATCATCAAAATCATCAATATCATCAACATCATCATAATTACCATCATCGTCCCGCTTAGTCATATCCGTCTTTTCTTAACTTACTTAGTTACTCGAGTGGAAGCGGGTAACCTGCGTTCTGAGGACTGTCAAATCACGTGTGGCTCCATAACCTTGGGCAATGGTGACGTCATTGCCTTGGAACCAAGAGCAGTAGCTACTGCAGATATTCCGTGGTTGCAAGGTATTCTTGGATTGGACAAAGTATCGACGATGTTTGTCTGTTTTATTCCTGGTACGTAGTATATATTCAGTTTTGTTGTATATATATAAATGTCCTGTTAATACAACATGCAGGGTTATATATATTTATATAATATGTGTGTGTGATAAAGAAGAGAAGATTCATGTTATCCAACAGCTTTTATTAGGGACTTTTAGATTCGCACGAAAACAATGGGGATTGCTACGATCGACGTCCTTTTAATTCACTGCCTAGAATGGACGTCACACGTATCAGTTTACGCAAATCTAAAAGTCCCTACTAGTTAACTAATTTTCGACGTACATTACGTCATATCTACGTCGATAATTTATGACCGAATAAAGACCGTTGGATTTAAAGCATGAGTCTTCTCTTTTTTAACATTTATTGCGTCGTATTATACTAACAAATGGACTTATGATTGAAGATACATGTATTTATATATATATAAACGTATAAACATTACACAAATACAGTGGCATGATGACTGAGTAAAAGTGTGACATTAGGAAGGGCACTATTTGGAATCTCTTTGTTCTGCAAATGAATCCTTGATATTTTAGACATTTCGTAAATTTAATTTGTTAGTTTTCTTTGGAGGTAACCACGATTGACACAACATAATTTGTATAATGAAACAGCAATATCTTTAGTCAGTTTTTCTCTACGAGTCAAAAGAGATAACAGTTCTAGTCTTGCTACTGCCATGTCATATGAACTGTATTTTTATCCAAAAATTATTCTACATGCTCTTATTATGTATACTTTCTATATCATTAACCTGTCTGAAAGATAAACTTGCATCAAAAGGACGTACCGTGGCACAGTATTCCAAAAGTATGAGTCTTAAATATCCAATCTATTCGGTTAGCAGTTCACAAACAGGTAGGTTGTAAGTTTTTATTCTACACAGCATGAATAATTTTCTATTAATCTTCTTCATAATTTCATTATTATATTATTAAATTATTATATCTATCCGGAATGGATAGATATCGCGTAGTCCCATATACATCTTCCTGCGTACAGGTACTTGTAACTTTACCAAGACTGGGCCAAATTTCTTATCATTTTGATGATTCCAGAACATAGCAGTACACGCCAATACTTATATGCTATATGATCAATCTTTTCTGATCGATTCCACAACGTTTCTTTCACAATGCAATCGCATCACCAGAACTGGTCTATACTTTTAGGGTCATTTGAAATGTGACACCAGGAATCTTAACCTTATTTACCAAAGGTAAAGGTGTATTATCAATATATAACATAGGTTGTTGTATAGATTGGTCAGGAAATGAAAAATGACATCGAGTAACATTTTAATACATTTAATTTCAAATTATTTTATGAAGTCCATGATTCGAGCAGTTTATATATGACTTTTAATTGGGATGTTTATGTACTTGTTCTACATTCTACTATTGTCAAATCATCTGCGTATTTAAAACATGATACAGACAAATCTTTACAAGCATAGGCCTATGTGCCATTTTAAAGCGTACATCCGAAAGTATTCAACACAGGCTCTAATTCAACCAGTCAACCTTTAATTGTTGAGTTACGAAAAACACACAAATTTACAAGCAGTATTAATACCAGTAATTCAGTTGATAAGTACGTATAATACTCATATACATATTTATATTATTCACGTTATTATTATAATTTAGTCATCATACTACTGCCATAACTATTTATATCGTCATTAACATGGGTATTATTAGCATAATTATTATTGTTATTAATATCATCATTATTATTGTCATTAATATAGGATTTCCCGGCCAAATTCGCGAGTTTGTCATTCAAATTCATTTGTCTTGCGTTCAAATTCGACGGTTTTAGTGCTGTCGGGTACATCTCGGGTTTATATTCCTTTTTCTAGATTTCAAATCTATGAAGTTTTCGTTAGAATCTATGTATTTTTCATTCCAATTAATGAACAAATTGCTTCTTTCGCTATTTGGTCATTCGATTTAGCGCAACACGATTTTCTGACATCGCGACGGTGTACTTTTAGCATTCTAATTCATTTGTAGCATTCAAATTAGCACTTTGTGCACTAAAATTAATGGTCAATATACATTTCTCGTTGTTTAAACACTTTTTATAGCTCACTCTTTTTCTTTCAAGATCGTTTATTCATGTGTATTTCATCCTATTTTATTTTCTTGCATTTATACTCTTTATATACTTTTAGATTTATCAGATATTCATCAGCCTTTAAGTTTGATTTAAAAAAAAAAGACTTACTGTACATCTACGGACTTGATGGTCTCAATATTTGTGTAAATTTTCATGTAAGGAAGTTGTTTGTCTTGTGTTTCATCATAAATTTATCACAATGTCATTATGGAGGAAGGGTACAATATTGTGACTGGGGTAGGTGTTTTCGTGTCCCGACTTTTCCGGGGTATATGAACATGTCCGTTCAGAGATGCCATATCCTTTGTTTCGCCCCTTCTTTACCTAATGTCTGACTACAAACATATGCTTTGTCCTCAAAATTAATAAATTGAATAACAGAAAAGACCCCAATAGCAAATCATGCATTTAATTGCATTTTTTTAAAGCTGTAAACGTGTGTTGCATTTCTTCCCCCTAACATTCCTAACTTGAATACACATAATTCGAATACGAATGACAGGTTTTAATTTGAATGATAAAAATGACGCCTCGACAAGTGACGATTAATTTGAACGCTAGTTGAGCAGTTTCTAAATTGAATGACAGATCTATGAAATCGTTCGACCAAAATCCTAAATTAAATACAAAATCGGGAAAATTGAATGATAATTGGCATGGCAAAGCTGATCTGCGCTAACTTAAATGCAAAGTAAATGAATTCGAATGACAAACTCACGAATTTGGCCGGGAAATCCTATATCATCATCTTCATTATCATTATCATCAACAATAATAATATTAACATGTACCTAGCTGTCAGTTTGAGGCATAAGCAGGTTTATTGTAATTTCAAGGTATCAATTATAAAAATTTGTTTCAAAAAACCATGTCAACTCACTATTCACCAACACGAAATTAAAAAAAACAAAACGTAAGAAACACTGTTTAACTACAGCCGAAAGCACAAACCCCTTATACAGAGGGAGTCAAACAAAAGTTAACACCTAGAAAATTGCTAATTGTTTAACAAATCATTGATGAACATTAAACTGTTATATGTCTTATGAAAGAGTGTTTTATCCCAAATCATTTGGTACCATTTTTGTGTGGTATGTGTTCACGCTTGGATGAACAGGAAACATTGTTTGCGAGAGTGCAAAAATCGAATTGCGCCAAAGTTGCCTATGTGATGTTTGAATAAAACAATTGAGATTTAGGTATTAATTCGGTCTTTGCATATCCAAATAACACCCCTATTAAAATTAATCATGTCACACATATCAAATATCGAATATCAAGTATCAACGAACATTTGTGCGCGTGAGTGTGGGTGTGTGTGACTTTGCCCTTTGCAAAAAAACATATGCAATGCATTTCATTTGATACATTAATCCATTCTCTCACTCCGCTAATCCCAACATAATACTTACTGAAGGCATCACTTTGGCACTCGCAAACAATGCCACCTGTTCATCCAAGCGTAAATACATACCTCACAAAAATGGTACCAAATAAGTTGGGATAAAACACTCTTTCATAAGATGTATAATAATTTACTGTTCATAGATGATTTTTAAAATAATTAGCCATTTTCTAGGTGTAAACTTTTTTTTTACTCACACGGTATGCCGATGTTAAATGTTTTAATTCTATTAACCTATTCTTCTGTATAGAAGAAGATGATGATACTGCGATGACAACACCGAGCACAGGCTCTTGCGCTCAATCCTGGTTCTATTTTGAAGGCAGTTGCTACGGCTATTTTCGGAACCCAGTCAACTTTAAAAGCGCCTTAAAAGTCTGCCGGACGGTCGAGAATGGAACAGCGGACTTGGTTTCAATACACAGTGTAGCTGAAAATGCATTCGTCTACAACCTGTGGTTGGCCGAGGTTGGTGCAGATCAACCAAATAATGATAAAATCGATTTCATTAATCCGCATAAACTTTTCATATATATACCTACATTTAGGTATAGTAATGCATTTGGTGATACACAGGCGATACACAGGCGATTTGATCATGGGGTTGATTTTTCGTCTAATGCCTCGGTCACATTTGTTCTACGGCTAGGATACGGCAGCCGTACGCCCCCGAAATCGAAAGATACTTGCGGCGGCCGCAGAGAATCTGAGGTAGCCTCAGGGTCACCCTAAGGCGTTCCTCTATCTTGACAGGCCGTGTAGTTCGCCGTAGGATTATAACGCAGAATTATAACTGTTTTCCTTTCTAGGTTCGCCATAGCGATTAGACATGCCGTAGCCATGCCGTAGCCATGCCGTATAGCGGTTCCAAGGCGACCGTACATCAGGCGTACGGTAGCCTTGCGTTTTATATACAACAGGGTTGAAGCGGTAGCATCAGTCTGGCCTTACGGTCGCCGTATCGTCCCCCTTCGGCCGCATTGCGGGCAACTTGCGGCTACCTTGCGTCTGCCGTAGTATTTTTCAAAAAGCTACGGTCGCCGCAGGGACGCCCTGAGGCGACCGTGCGTCATCACTTCAAAGGCGGTACGGCAATCGCAGATTTTCTGTCTCCACAAATTCAAAATACGCCGTGCGGCTATCCTAAAAAATGTGACCGCTACCGTATGAGACCGTAAGAATGGTGCGGAAATGGTGCGGGAATGTTGCTATTGGTCGTAGATATTTTATGACCGCACGGCCGCCGCGGCAAATGTGACCTAGGTATTAGGACGCGGCAAAACCGCGGGATTTTTCTATGACGATATTAAGTATAATATACGTCACATTTCCGTATGCTATATAAACAAAGAGCGAAGTGAATATGCGTAGGACCTTTGTTGCACGTAGTTGCCATTCATTTTTACACGCGGTTTACCGTTTAATTCGATATTGTTTAAACAGGATAGCGCCATCAGTTCGTTTTAACGTACTGTTATCACTAATTATGTTCGGGAATGTGGTTATAGTATTATGATTATTTTTTTTTTAATGTTGTTATTATTTTTTGTAATGGGGGATAATCAAAATAAAAAACATCCGTTGGATATTTGAGATAACTGATAGACAGAATGGATGAAGAACTTCAATTTGAGACACCTGCTGTTAAATTTACAGGAAGAATTTCTCGGTCAGTTACTGTGGATCGGATACAAACAACGTACAGCTTCGGATCCGTTCACGTGGGCTGACGGGACACCGGAAAACTACACTTCTTGGGAGCCCACGCAGCCAGACGACAATGGAGGAAACGAGCACTGTGTCGCCTTCTGGCGCCAGAGTCCCGCTGATGACGCAGACAAACCCTGGAACGACGTGTCCTGTAATGATGTTATCGCCCCTTTCGTATGCAAGGATGCTCCATAAAGACCTGTACATATATTACGCGGTAAACCAGCGTTACAAAAGAGCTAAACTAGCTAAGGTCTTTTGTGAATGCACTGTTAATAAGATATATATAATGATGAGAAAAAAAAATCAAATTTTAACGTATGACTTAAGGAAGGAAGTATGCTAAAAGTATCTTTTCTATTCTCTTCTTTTCATTATAGCGCATTGTTAGTATGAGACATGATTATTATTGTTATTATTATTACCATTATTATTATTAAAATTAAAGAATAAATGGCTAATGTATCTACAGCCAATGTTCGAAGGCGTATTATTTTTAAAATTTAACATTAATGGTCCAACTGGCCATGACTAGACTAGCTTAGCCCAACGCATATTATATGATCTTTCTGCAATCCAATTTTCGATGGATTGCAATTATATTAAAATACCATATAGAAATCTGAACTATTAAACTACTTTTCATGACGTCAATGCGATTCTATGCCAATGTTGGGACTCCTTCCTCAAATATGCTTGAAATCTCTGTAAATAGTTCGATGAATAAGCATATTTCTTTTATAATCATCATTCACTAAGATATTCATATCAAACGCTAAATTGCGAATTGTTATTAATTCGGAAATTCAATCGGAACGTGCAATTATATTTGCATCAGAGATCAGAAAAGAAAAAGCTAGTCAGGGTAATAACGTTGAGAAACAGATGACTGAACTGCCTATATGCGTTTGTTTGTCTAAAACTGCGTAATAGAATGAAAATATTGCTTAAATGAAAACTCATCAATCTCGTTTTTTGTTGGGTGTATTTGTTATGTCTGTACCTATTTGGTTTTGTATAGTTAGTCTCTTTTTTGTAAATTCTGTTTTCATGATTTTTTTTCTTCTATTTCTGTTTTATTGTTTTGTTATTCTGTATGTATATCATAATATATATCATATCATCTTTGCTTTTAAAAAGGATTTTTTTTGTTTTAAGGAAAAAAGTACAATACCGGTTTAGTGCGCAAATTGGTTTTATTTACATCTAAATTAATATAATATTGCGATACTACACTGTGGAAACAATCAATAAATGTAATGGCATGTTTATATTTAAAGAAAAGGTTGAGTTATGGGGAGAGGTGAACAAATGTTAAATCAGGCTGGGATGGTGAGCGTTTATATGAGTTCGTTGATAACGCCATCTTCGGTAGTTTCACAATGAGAAGGTGCTGTTGCATTTTCCGAGGCAATCGAATGAAATTCATACAAGAACGTTAACACGTAACACGAGCAGGTTTCTTCAATGATGTCTTCTAGGAGAGGCTTGCCTCACCATTTGAAGTCGGGTTGTTCTCCCCTCCAGAAAAATCTGTTCACAACTGAACTTAGCATGCGCCAGGCGCATTCCCTGAATACGCGGTCAACCCGGCAGTAAATCAACGGGTGAACCGCGGAACTGAACAAACGAGATTTCATTAAAAGCGCCGTTCAGGACAACGCTATCAGAAACGGCGAGACACAGGTGCATGACGCCGATGGGGGTGTGGCAGATCATGAAAGCGGTCACGACGCAAACGATTACTTTAAACGCTTTCATCTTTCTAGTTGCTTTTTCGCGGCTTTCTGACATGCCGTTTGCGTTGTGTAAAGCGTGTTCAACGTTGGCGATCCGTTGAAGTTGCCTAATAGCGGAGCGCAGGATCGTTGCGTTTAAGATGACCATGGTGATACCGGATGTTGTAGTACTTATGAATATGAAGATATCAAACAGAACCGTGTAAAGATCCGGATGGTATCGAATCCCTAGACAGTTAACCGACGGAAACGTTTCTTTGTTATGGTAGATTACGACCTGACCGATAACCGATGCGATAGATAGTATCCATCCTACCAGCACTGCGATTGCTATGCGTTTCTGCGTAACCAATGCGATGTATCGGAGCGGTTTTACTATGGCGATGTATCGATCAAACGTAACCATTACAATGTGTAGCATCGAGTCAAATCCACAAATATATGTCATCCCCATTAAATAGACTTCCCATCTCGCCGAGCAGGTGATATCGTTCACATTCGTCCGACGATAAATCTCCAATGGTATCGCGATAATGCTAGTTAGAAGATCAGTAACAGCCAGGCTTGTAAGAATGAAATAAATCGGCTTCTTCAAACTGTTGTAGGTAAAGACTGTTGCTATGACAATTGAGTTACCAATTCAAAAGATACTTATCATGGGGAGACAGAAGCTGAAGTAGAAAACATTCTTTCCAGGATAATCGTATAGTAGAAATTTTGTCTGAATGAGAAGGGTAAAATATTCCATCTTGACCTGCAGTTAATCGTTCGAGTAGTTCCAGAATTATGACTTAGAAGATCGCATTTTTGTAATCACGAAACTTGGGTAAATTAACCAACACGCTTTATTCTAGTGAACAACGAAAGGCAATGTTTTCTCTGTGCATCCGAAACTCTGGCAGGCTTTGATTTCTTAAATTCCAAATGAATTCATACCGAATACAAAATTATACGTCTTCTGCAGAAATAACATGAATTTGCTCCCTGTCGCGAAACCTTTATATACTAGGGATGGCTTTTGATTTGTTCTGCAACGAAGAAAATCACCCTATTTCTGCAATATTCGACGGTGATTTTGTCCTACCTGAACGTCACATAAAAAAATCATGTCTCGCTGTTAAGACACAAATTGCGTTAGGGGTCTGTTAATGGCTAAGTTGTATGATTGCGTGTTCAATAGGCCACAAAAGAAAGACCTTGGCGTTCAAAAGTAAAGGAAATATATGCATCCCTCTTTTCTAGGAGGCTTTCACCTTTGTTACCTCTTTTTCATTCCTGTTTTCGAGGGTTAATGGAGCATGAGTTCAGTTAGTTTCAAAAGCAAGGTTTAAATCATCATAATGTCTTTTTAACATGTGAGGATGTTCGTAGACATGTTTTATTTTGGGGTGATGTATGTTAAGTGCGAGAGTAAACAATATATGCATCCCTCTTTTCTAGGAGGCTTTCCCGTTGGTTACCTCTATTTCATTCCTTTTTTCGAGGGTTAATAAAGCACTAGTCTCGTTTTTTTTTAGAGCAAGATTGAAATCATCATAATGTATTCTTTTAAATCATAAATGTGAGGTCGTTCGTAGACTTGGTTTTTTGATTCGGGAATAAGTTACTTTAGCTCGTCAATGACATTGATAGACACTCGACTTTACACGACTTTGATTAATGTCTGTTATGATACATTTGTGTAATCCTTTCATTTTAGTATATTAACATATTATAATAGAATATACACTATTTGCACAGTTAAAGTAAATATATGGATAGAGCATACATGTTCACCTTTATTTTAGTTGTAAGGATTCTTTATTAAACATATTCAAAAAGTCTCCTCAAAGATAAGGTTGTAAAACAGTTATCTTAACATCACATGTCATTGCTAGATATTCGTCTGATTAACTTGCGAAAAACCAAGAAACAAGTCCCATGATAATGTTTAAATAATTGCTGATTGGACAATAGGAAATGGTGAATTTTAATTATTTTAGTTTTCGTTTAAAAATTATTAAACGTTGATTCAGAGTATCGCGGACTCAAACGCGTTATGAGAGTTTCTCTTTTACGAAAGGTGTTAACAGAAAGAAGTAATTTTCCCCTACATTTAGCCTCACGTGTTTAATACATGTAGCGACGCTTCATGGTTTCATGTAATTGAAGAAAAGAAATACAGGCACAAATGGTACAAATGACCTTTATCTACACATGCGCAGATTGTATCTATGAACTGGCTTATTGAATAAAAATTAGAACTTCGAAATAAGCAGCACGATTCTGAATATTTTTGCCATTAACATTTCTTGCTCAGAGAGGGAGAGCGAGAGAGAGAAAGAGAGAGAGAGAGAGAGAGAGAGAGGGGGAGAGAGAAAAGAGAAAGGGGGAAAAGGACACAACCTGGCCGAAACACGTCAAAGACAATCCTCCGTGATACTGAGAGTTGTTATGGGGAGAGAAAAATAAACATGAAGGCTGGGGAGAGAATGATGAGCAGGAGGAGAAGGAAAGAGAAAGTGAGAGAATTATTCATACAAAAATGAAAAGCAGACATGGCGTAGTCCAGAATCTGGACGATTTGATTGTTGAATAATCTCCACCAACGTAACACTTTTCCTCTACTTTCTGCAAGCCGAAGATTTTGCGTGATATCCTCAAAATTTTACGCCAGAAAAAAACTGGGCCTACACCATTGATGTAAACGGATTCGTGGATCACGCCATCTTCGGCTTACATCATGTAGGGGATTGGATCGAGAGATGAGCGAAATAAAAGAACACTGTCCAGATTCTGGACTAATTACATTGACTGGGCAGATACATAGAATAGAGAGTGCCGGCGAACTGTAATAAAAGAGATGGGCGTGAAAAAAGTGTGCGTGTAAGATGTGCGTGTGTACATGTGCGGATGTGGGGTGTACGTACGTGAGCGGAGTGTGCGTATCTGGGGCCTGTTTCATAATACTTGATATCAATAAGAACTGCCACAGATTTATGACAAACCTACTCCTAGCCAATCAAAGCTAAGGATATCAGTAGCTTATAACAATTATTGTATCTTGTTATTGATAATAAGTTTTATGATTCAGGGCCCTGGGTGTGCGTGTATGGTGTCTGGGTGCGAGGGTTTTGGTTGGACATCATGGTGTAATTACATATTAATACCAAATGATTTTTAAATATTTTGCAAAATACAATTTCATGAAATGGTTATCGAGCATTTTTCAGCTTCCACGTGAACGTCATTGCGCCCCCAACGTCGATGCCCATGACCACCTGAGTCGATATTTCAATGAATGAGTATCTTTTCCGGCAATGATAGTAGTTCTTCCCGTACACTTTCCAGAAGGATTAAAAGTAAGTTATTTGTAGTATCAATTATTTACGTATTTGTCACTTTGAGCTTGAAATGAGTGTAGTATACAATAAACCTGTATTAAAATAACTTCAACTATTTAAACAAAATCAACCAGAAGTCGATTTCAATAGCCTTGTGCGTCACCTACTGAAACGTGCGAATATGACAATCACGTATTACTTATTCCAAACATGATCTCGATGAGACATACAATAACTTATGGAAATTCCCCCGTGGAGCGACTGGAAGGGAATTGGCGTTACGCCAAAAGTTCATTCTGAACAATTTCCTTAAAGGGCCCCTGCCATCCAAATACAAGTTAATTCCTATTGGTGTGTATTCCTTCTTTAAGGTTCTAGGACACCTACCCCCTGCACATCCACCCCGGATAACCACCCCCAGTCAACTACCCCCTAGGACAACTACCCCTAGGGTAACCACCCTCTAGGACGACTACCCCCGGGACAACTACCCCTGGAAAACTACCCTAGGACAACTAATCCCAGGATAACTACCCCCTAGGATAACTACAACCGAAAAACTATCCCCCAGAGAACTACACCCGGAGGTAGTTGTCCTAGAGGATGGTTGTCGTAGGGGGTAGGTTTTTTTTGGTATTTGTCCGGGGGTAGTTTTCCTAGGGGGTAGTAGTATGGGGGGGGGGGTAATTGTCCTGGGGTTAGTTTTACTAGAGGGTGGTTGTCCTAGGGAGTAGTTGACTGATGGTTGTTATCCAGGGTGGATGTCCAGGGGGGAAGTGTCCGGATATGCCTGCTTACATCTCATATTTTGTTATGTAAACTTCTGAATGCGTTTCAATGATTTGTTTTCTTCTTCTTTCAAACTTGCTAAGTTCCACCCTAAAAATCCCCCAAATCTCATTCCCCTTGTGACATCATATGTCATTCATCAATGAGCTACCTTGGGAAAGTGGTATGTAACTTTGCCAAAGTTGATTATCTGTTACAATACAACAAACAATAACAAAATATACGTATTGCTATGTCAGACATGTCAGACTAAACAGTGGGCTCATCTAATATTCTACAATAAAAAATCAATGTAATTTTTCCCAGGTCAGCACACGCTTTTAATACAATTATACAATGTACAATCCATCATCATTGCCTTTGTCTTCCTGGTGATGCTATTGTAAACCTTTTGTAATATTTTTTTTTTCTCGTTTATTTCCATTTCCAACAAAATAAATAAAGTACATGTGATTGCACTGTACAAAGTAAAACAATGATACTTAACAATATTGTTACGGCCCTCCATCTTAGAACGGGTCCTGGATGCTGGAGGGCTGGCCTGTCCCTTGCCTCTATCACCGTCATCTGACGAAGAATTTGCCGTCCTGAATAATGCGAGCGGTTTCTATTTGGCTTGTAGTCTAGAGGCCCGGACGTGGCTCCGTTTTCCCAAAGTATATGAGTGTGGAGATGAGAGGTGTTTTGGATAGCTGGACGTGTATTATCTATGAGAGGGTTATATAACATCAGTATGGAGACTCAACTAATTACACGTTATGAAACGATGGATTGTTTAACTGTATACTTTATAAATACAAACATAAGTCAACTTCTCCAACACGTTATCATAGTTAACACCGACATCAATTACCTGGATTAATCTCAACAAGTAGTAATGGCAGGGATTGCCTTTTGTAGGAACTCTATTTCTCGCTTCCAATCCTTTTCCTTATTTTAGCTCAGTTGGAGCAAAGAGGAGAGTTCGCTATCTGACCAAGACGAGAACAAGCGTCGAGGTGACGAAATATCCGCTCAATACCGCTATTTATAGCTTTTGAGACGCTCTGAGAGCTGCTTGACGCATGGTGCGTCCGTAATCGCGCTCTGAGCCCTTACGCCCCAAAAGCTTACTGCCCTCTACGTTTTCTGCAAGATAACTACCTGTAACGGGCTGGTCCGTTACAATATATTTGTAATTGGTCCACAGTGTACAACAGGCATATAGAACAGGTTGGTCGTGGAGGGGACTGCTCAAAAGCCGGGCATGTAGATTGCAGCCTCCTCTAACTTATAATTGCAAAAATAGTATACCAATAATAAGGGAACACACCAATACATAAATCAAATAGACATAACATACAAAGAGTGAAAGGGGCAGAGCCGAAAGAAGGGAGACAAGGAGCGATAGAGGGCAGGACTCTTACCTATAACACAAACAAAAAAACACTGACCGACCGGAATGCGGATAGCATTAAATCTGTAGGTAAGTAAATCTGACTTTCACGCTGAAAAGTTGTGTTCAATCCTTGAAGTTTGAAGTTTATTTATTCGACATTTACATCAAAAAAACAATTATTTTTTTTTAAATTAATTTTGTATACAAGCGTATAAGAGTAGATTTCACACACAACAAAAAATTAAAGATTTCAAATCAAGTTTTATTTACGGGAAAAAGGACGAATTAGTTTCGAAATTTATAGATATGACAGGCAAGGTAAAAACAATGTAAAAATGTGGGGAGCCTAAATAAAAAGCCTAGCATGTATGTGAATGGGCTCCCGTACTGAGTTACATAATATAGTAGGTCTGAATTTAAAAGGTTTTTTTGGAGGAGGCGAAAACGGAGTAGTATAGTATGAGATTCTAGAGACGTACACGGAGAGTAAATTTGAGAAGAAAATAAAAATAAAATAAAGAGTAAAGAAAATAATACTTTAATTCTTCGTATTTATTTATGATAACAAACATTAAACAAAAACTGGTGACGGTGATGATGTTGACGATGGTGTAGATAATGATGACAATGATGACGGTGCAAATGAAAATATTCTGATGTAGATATGTCCGAGTCTGACACAGAAAACCTATATTAGTATACTGTAGTTATAGAATACAGTGATGGATGTTTGATAGGAATATGAAAAATAACATTGAATATTAATTCAGCAAAAATCAAAAAGATCAAACGATGTACTCTGATAAAAATGCTTTCTTCATATTGAATTAAAATGTACTTTGGGTTTTATATGATTTTAGTGAGTCTTGGATTGCATTCCCTAAATCAGGACCATGATGTGTTAAGGAGGGGCCAATTTCGTGAGAAAATATTTAGCGGCGAAACAGCCAGACGGTGAATAAGCGGGGGGGGGGGGAGGGAGGGAGCGCTATTTTTGTTTTAATCGCACCCCTCCATCCCCTCCCCCCTCGAGCACCGGAAGAGGGAAAATAAACGTGTTTTTACCCGTTTCTCCCCCAGAGGAGCCCCCCCCCCAGAATCCCCACTGACCGTATCAACGATCACAGATAAATTTGGTCTAAAGTTGACACGCACGATGATATAATTTTTGAACTGAGCAGACGGCTGGTATGGGTACCCCAAGTGAGTCCAGATCTACCAAAGATTTCAACAAGAACTCATCAGCTTGGATTATTAAAATATGAACAAAAACATATTTCATAGATTATTTTGAGGTGTAACGTTAAATCTAGATATCAATGCAATCGATGATTGAGGAATACGATTCACGGTGACGATCAAATTTTGAATTTAACCAGATTAGACAGTTAGATCTTGATGCCGATGAGCAGCGAAATTTCCCCGGGTGGCCCTGCCGAAAGCCCGGGGTAACCGGTAGCAGGGTGACCAGACGACAAACCGCAATCAAACTATTTCATGACGATAAAAAATCAAAGTGTAATGTCAAGAGACAAATGTTTCAAGCATTTTCCTAACAAATCTTTTTCAAAATGTAAAGAAATTTCCGTAGGTCACGAAGACTATTACAATTTAGCTAAATAAATGACTAAATACACGTAATCTAAATGTAATTTCAACCATACTCATCAATTTTCCGTGAACTAAATTTTCTCACTTGGTGCGAGAAGCGTCGTGCATAAATTTGCATAATTAAAGTGATGCACGGAGGTCAATTAAATTAATATATTTTTCCAACGATACTGACGACAAAATACATATTCATGACGCTCTTTATCCAAACAGACAGGGGGGGGGGGTCATTAAAACAGGTTTGACTGAATATTCAAACGTATTTTGGTTTATCTGTACACGCTCGTTAAAAGATTATATGTGGGCGCGTTTTTATGTGCGCACGTACGTGTTTGTGAGTATATTTACGGTATGCATCTCTAGTTTCGGGTCATTAGCGAGATTGATGCCCCAACGATAATCAGGTTCTTTTTGGCAGGAATTTCAATCCAAGTCGGTTCTCCAGACGCATACCGCTCGATTCTTTATATTTTCATCGGTAAGTCATGATCTATAAGGCCTCGGTCTCATCCGACCCGCGTACAAGTGTAGCTAGGAGTCCACGAAGAGATTTGGGGGTTGAACGGGGTCCTTCTCCGCTGGCCCGCGTGCACTACGCAAGCAATTCCAAGCTACCTGACAATTTGGACATGAACAATTTTTGGCCTGTTTTTCATTTTCCTAGGTTCATTTAGAATGTGTATTTGCGATTGTGTTTCATGTGGACGAGTGAGCATGTGCCAGTGCATCTACGTGTGTGTGCGCGTGTGTATGTGTAAATTCAAAAATATCTTACTAATATTATATTCATATATGGTTAAAACGGTTGAAATGAATATCCTAGGGAGTTCGGTTCTTTTTAATTATAGTACGAATCATTATAGATTTGTTTTAATTTACAATCCGACGAAATAAAATGAAACTGGTAATAGTGAACTAAAATCTCTGGGAATCTTTTAAATCAACTGTTTTAATTGTTATTTCTATATTACCGTGACGGACATTATTCCGAATCATATATATATATATATATATATATATATATATTAACTTACATGTTGTATTAACAGGACATCTATGAATTACCCTAAATGGTACTTTAACAGGACATCATAACATCTGGTATATCACCCGAACCCATAACCTCAAATTCAAGACGATATAACTAATTAAATTAATGACTGATGAATGAACCTATTGTTTCTAAAGAAGCCTATTAGTTTCCTCTGCCTGCAAACGTTAAGCTGAATTTATACTAGAAACGCAACGGTACATGTGCTGTACATTGTTTTTGTTTTCCGATATATCAATTTTTTCTGCCGCAACACTTCGCAAAGACATCGCATTTCAAGTTAAAAATGTATGTGAACTTCATTATGATGCCAGTATGAACTAAAGAATTTCACAAATGTTCTCTTCAACTGAAGGGAAATAATAAAGCTAACTGTAACAAAAGAATACTAAAGCCAGTATGAACTAAAGAATTTCACAAATGTTCTCTTCAACTGAAGGGAAATAATAAAGCTAACTGTAACAAAAGAATACTAAAGCCAATATGATAAAAATGTTGAATAATTTGTTTTATACCAAATCCCGTGAATTGAGTTTACAAATTTGAACTTCTGGCCAAATGGGAACATAAATTTGGCAAAATTGAGAAGGAAACAAGAAGAATTGGGAAGAAAAAAGAAAACTGAAAAGTTCACTGTAAAAAAAGTTGGGCAGATGTTACTGGGCAAATCAAAGTTGGGCAAGTTTTGTCCAATAATTGGGTTATTTTCTCCCAATCATTTACTATGAACTTACCTCATGAAAGGTAAAAAATAAGTTGGGCAGATGTTACTGGGCAAACGTAAGTCGGGCTAATATCATTTAACAATATGGTTATGTTCATATATATTAGAGTTGTCGTGGTCGAGTGGATATGACACAGGACCGCGGTTCGAGTCCCGAGGCGGCACTAATGTCCTTTTGCATATAATATTTTATCCAACTTATTTGCCCAACTAGTGTCCAATATATGCTACACATTATGGTGAGAATTGGGTAAATTTCTGATTGGGTAAATTTTTGTTGGTTAGAAGTTGGGTATTTTCTTTTTATCCAACACTGGGTAAATCATGCAAAATCTTTAATTAACCCAACAGTTGGTTGGACACATAATCGCCCTCATGTTGGGTAAAAATTGGGCAATTTTTTGCGGGTAAAAAAGAAACAAAAAAGAAAGAGAAAAGGGGAAAAATAATCGTGCATATGGCACGATGCACATGTCATAAAAATGTTATTGACATTGTCGTTAACCATGTCATTTATGAGATATGAAGCGAACAAAATCCATACAGAAAGAAAGGAAAATATGTATATATAGATTTTGACAAAATCAATAGGTACTCTGCTACGCTACGTGGCAGATCACCTAATTACAAATGTTAAATAAACGACTGGTCCAGACGTAACAAGCAATTATTGACTTTTAATAAAACAAAATATGTACTTTTCCACTCTGACTAAAAGGAAAGTTCCATCCAACACTGACCCGATTAGAATTGAAAATACTGTTACTGAGAGAAAATGATTTATTAATTTCCGTAGGCATTCTTATTCATGAGTCACTTGACTTAAAGTATCACATTACCAATATATATTCTAAGCTGTATAGAAGTCATGGGTGTTTTTTTAAAACTCAGATATTTTATACCCACCAATTTGTATTGATAAGTTATATCTTTTTTCAAAAATGTACACTACGACTGATAAAATAGAGTGACTTTCGTGATTTTAGTCTACCACTATTGTTAAACTCAAAATTCTCCCAAACTTTGAACTATTTTAATTTAATATGTCAGTTTTTATGTTTATGTATCACAAAGGTATTCTTTCAGTATTTCTCGATACTATGTTTTTAGAAGTTATTTCTCGTTCCATACGTATCACATTCGTACACGGGATAATCTTATATGACCCGTTCTATCCGTTTTACAGGAGTACATGAATGGAATTCAATTTGTAATAACCTTATATCCAGTTCCACAATTTCTCATTTTAGAACTCTATCCAAACTTTACATATTTAAAACAATGTCATGCTTGACTTAGTAGACTTTTTCTTATCTTTCTCATTCTCACCTCTTCCATTACTTCTCTTTCTCTTTCTCACTATTTTGCTTTTTTCTCTTTCTCATTCTGTAATCTCCCTTTGTGTTTGTATTGCTCTTTTGTGTTTGTGTTTGACTGTGGGTGTGTGCATCATGAGTGATACGTGCTGATATTTAATGGTAATTCCTTTTTTTCTTTCTTCTTCTTCATGTATGTATATTTACCTGGTAAGTTTTATTTTGTTTGCTTCTAAATGTTATAGTGTGTTAACCTTGATCGGGGCGTCATGTACAAGCACAAGTTGATTACTGGAGGTCCTGGCCTATTATTTATTCTGCATTTATGACTTGTAATGCTTTTTATGATG
This sequence comes from Strongylocentrotus droebachiensis, assembly GCA_035222895.1. Classification (NCBI taxonomy): domain Eukaryota; kingdom Metazoa; phylum Echinodermata; class Echinoidea; order Camarodonta; family Strongylocentrotidae; genus Strongylocentrotus; species Strongylocentrotus droebachiensis. The sequence continues at coordinate 64,684 of JAVYIG010006665.1, read as the reverse complement.
CCAAATAAACTGAATTACTCATAACATTTTATTTAAAGCAATACGACCAATATTAATTTGTTCTGACTAGATAGACTTCTTACTTTCTTCTTACCACGATATGCTATGTGCATGTATATGCCTCGATCATATCGCTGAAATTCTTCTTCTTCTTCTTCTTCTTAGTAATAAAAGTAATATTATTCATCGGTTATTCTTTCACCAGTTTTCAGGATTTTCAGCCCGTTAAGAACAATACATCTTCCTTCATATTAATGAATCGTCCCTTTACGAAATGAGAAATATTAAAGGAGTGCATATTTTCTTGTGTACCCCATTTTTAAATCAAGTAGTGTTTAGCTTCGGGGACAAATATATTTTTAAAAAAGCAAAGAGAACCAGTACAAAGTTTAAATAAATTAAAGCATTTATAACACCAATAAAACCAACCACAGACAAAAGTAAAGACATTACGTCACCCAAAAGATGTGAGTGACGTATTACACCATGTCGCAGTCGAGTATCTACGGGGGAGGGGGAGGGGAGGGGGAGGGGAATGAGTTGTTATAAGTTCAGCCTGTCCGGAGTGGCTTTCGAGTCGGTTTTACGGGGTGACTTACGTATTAAGCCGTCTACTTAAGTTTTCATTATATCATTTCGGGGAAGGGAAGGGGCGAGGGGATGGATGGGGTCCGCTCGTCAGAAGTATAAAATGTCTCATGCGAGGACTATGAATAAAAGACATCAAAACAGTTAAAGAGAAATTCTACCCTGAAAAAAAATCCGTTTTGATTAGAAGAATAGAAATTAAAAAAACGGATCAGTGAAGGATTGAGGAATAAGTGATAATTAAGAAAAGTTGAATTCGATCAAATAAAAAACTCCGTTTGCAAATACTATTGTAATTTTAGATGTTCGGTGACATATATGTAACTCACATTTCAAAAGTTGAATCCAGAATTCCTTTATATAGTGTCTTAAAAGCCCTTATAATTATGTTGTCCTCAAAGCTCCAACCCCCCACTGAGCGAAATAACAGCCGGCACGGTTTTCAAATTTCAGCAAACTAAATTTCAAATTTTATTGATTTTCAAATTTGCCCCCCCCCCCCCTAAGAAATCCTGGATCCGTGCCTGGCTTCGGCAACACCACCTTCAATCCTTCAATTGGATATGTGTATTTGGTACAACTTTATCAAATTAAAAGATGTTCATTTTGTGTACTCTTCTTTTTTTCGCCCATTTAATTTTTAAGACTTGTTCTTGTAATAAAAGACCTCCTTCTTACATAGCATTTTAAATACATTCATCATGGTATTGTATGTTCATTTTGTTTGTGTGAAGGAAATAAATATTCATTAAATTTGAGAGAAATTGAATAGTAAAATACTATCACAAAGAATTTTCGAAAAATCCATTTCAAGGGCAATTTCGATCCCTATTGTATGGCTGCTCGTTATAAATGAAGATATTATTAGATGAAGCTACCTGGGTAGTTCTGAATAGAAATAGTTTTCATTATCGTTACTTGATTACTATCGTCTCAATTTCATTTGTGTTTGTATTATCTTTTAGAATACGTTGAGACAGACGAGTTAGTCATGAAGTTGTTCTTTGTTCCTCTTCTTTTGATCTCAATGGTCGTAGGTAAGGCCTATATTTGCTTCTATTTATCCCTTCCCTTATTTACTTGATCTCTGCCTTATTAATCCCTTCCCTTATCAACAAAAGTAATTTCCCCATCACTTAATCTGTTCGCTTGTTCACACCCTTAAAGAGAAGATTGAGTTCTGGAAAGAGGTAAAAAATAATTTGTGAGCGTTATCATTGTTATTATGCAAGTGTGGAAGAACATCAGAATAAAAAATTCCCTGAAAAGCATAGCTCCTCAAATGCCTTAATATTCTAAATATGACATGTAACGGTATAACATTCGGGACCGATTTTTTTTTACGCCACATGTTCGTGTAGTCCCATATAAATATTTTTGTGTACCAAGACTGGGCCAAATTTCGTATCATTTTGATGATTCCAGAACCTTACAGTACACACCAATACTTATACGCTAAACGATCAACCTTTTCTGATCGATTCCAAACTGTTTCTTCCACAATGCAGTCGCATGACCAGAACTCAACTTTATCTTTAATCACTGTCCTTATTACCTTAACCCGATCCATTATTCAATTCAATTTTCGTCCCTCATTCACTTAAAGAGAAGGTTGAGTTCTGGCAAGAAGGGAAACATAATTTATGAGCGTTATCATTGTATTATGCAAGTGTGGAAGAACATCAAAGAAAAAATGTTCCCTGAAAGCATGGCTATTCAAATGCCTTTATATTCTAAATATGGCATGTAACGTCATAAAAATCGGGAATGATTTTTATGCCACATGTTCGTGTACTCCTAAATGAAACCTCTCTGACATGAATTTATTAACCTTGGTAGAATTTTACATAATAGGGTATAGCAAAAACTTGCGATACAATTTAATATCAGCATTGAGTAGTGATATTGGTCTCCAATTCTCCAGGTACCGTTCATCCTTTCCTTCTTTTTTAATCAGAGTAATAATTGCTTGTTTTTGAGAAGTTGTAAATTCTCCCCTCTCCAAACTGATACTCACTGATTCTAAATAGATATCTTCTAAGATATCCCAAAATGTTCTGTAAAATTCTATAGGAAGGCCGTCATTTCCAGGGCTTTAATTTGCAGACATACTATACACAGCTTCCTTAATTTCTTTCTTCTTTAATGGTTTATCAAGATTATTTCTCTCTTCCTCATTAAGAGAAGGTACGTGTAAATTTTGCAAACATTTCTTGGCCTCAGAAGTTGCACCATAATTGAACCTTGACTTATACAATGTCTCATAAAACTGTTTCTGTGTTTTCAAAATATCTTGCTGATTTTCAATCAAGTTACGTGTATCTTCTTTTTTAATAGTAAGAGTGGCATAACTTTTTCGCTTGGTTCCTTTTGTCCAAACCTAAAAAATATTCGTTGCTCTATTCTCCCTTTTCAAACCATCTACATCTTGCTCACACCATAACACCTTAAATTTTTCTATTTGCAACTCTAATAAATTTTTTTCTTATGTTTTCTATTTCTTGAATTTTATATGTACTATCCATGGCCGTTATATCCTTTTCTAGAAGTCGTTTCCGCCGATCAATTTCAATTTTACAAGTTTCTTAATTTTTTTCTTTGAATATTTGGTTGTTAATAGCTTGACTTCATATTTCATCCAATCCCATTTTATTTGACGTATCATATGTAAATACTCTATTTTCCATTTTTTGATATTTTCTGTCAATATTTCAACATGAATGTCATCCTGTAATAGGGAAGTGTTTAACTTCCAGTATCCTTTTCTTTTGGATATTTAACTCAACTTAATTGTCATATGCATAGCAGATTGATCCGTCGTAGAGCAGAAATTATCTCTGCTTTTTTAACTTTTGTTTTAAGTACATAATCAATTAAGAAATAATCAAGCCTACAAATATCAATCAAATACAAATTTACCATTATATCTTGAATTTTTTCCACTACATTTTTCTTGCCTAATTTTTTCCCTCCCATTTTATCCACTTTAGGATCTAGGACGCAATTGACATCACCTCCAATTTGTATGTGTTTTTCACCATTCCATTCCTTTTGGACAACATTCAATAAATCTTTGTAAGACTGTATTTGCATATTTTCTATATTAGGTGCATAGATATTTGCAACCAACAGGTGAACCTTTCCATATTCTGCATGAATACATAAAACTCTTCCGCAATAGTCTCTGTATACCTGTCTAATGTCTACCGCGCGTCCCTAAAAAAACTATACACTTTTGAAATGGCTGCCGAATAAAAAAATATAAAATTATGGGGAAAAAGTTGTATATGTATGGAAAGCTCATAAACTCAACTTTCATATGACATTAGAAAGTCCGAAATAATTCATGCTAGGGTGAGCACTGTTCACTTTGGGGTATGGAAATTAGGTTGCGCAGGAATTAGCCTTCAAATTTGTGAGAGGTAAATCCTTTGGAGCTTACAAAATCCTGTTCACTCATGCATAAAAGTTTGGTTTAATAAACCATGAAATTCACTCAGCAATGAATGAATGTATCATATCACCCTCAATTTTGTAAGCTCAGCAGGATTTACCTCTCACAAATTGGAAGGCCTAATTCCTGCGCAACCTAATTTGTATACCCTTTACAGTGCTCACCCAAGCATGAATTATTTTCGGACCTTTTGGTGTCATATGAAGGTTGAGTGTATGAGCTTTCCATACATATAAAACCTTTCCTCCAGAATCATATATTTGTTTATTCGGCAGCCATTTCAAAAGTGTTTGGTTTTCGGGGGACGCACGGTATATCAAATTCATTTCTGAAGAGTAGGGCGCCCCCTTTATTGTGTGTCGTGCCATGACAAAATAACATAGCACACCCCATGCACTCGTCCAAAAAATTTCATCTCTTTAACAACTATACTGGATGTTAAACTTTATCTATGTTTTGATTCCTGACCCAGTGAAAAATAGTTTTTCTTTTTGTTGCATGTTGCATACCTCTCACATTTAATGATAATATATTAATGACATTTTCACCAGAGTTGTGACCTGAAAGTTAAAAAAAGAACAGCTAAAAAAATAAACAAAAACAGTCAGAGTTTGGGCAATATCTCTGCATCATGTAAAAAGTCTGTCATTCGTCTTGAAAAATAAGTTGTATACATTCTCGTGGCTATGTCATCGCATCGATCCTTAAATAAATATCATCTATTCTGTTAGATAAGTACATTCATTCAACTCATTTGTATTTATCAATGTCTGAAACAAATACTTTCTTGGAGACTCCATATCCGGCACTGAATAGAACATATGCTGGTACAAATGATCGTGAAAAGACCTTACTCTCTTAATTTTCGCTTCACTGGCAGTAAATTCTTTCGATCTTCTATCACTGATATCGCTAGGTCATCTGTTATGAATATTTGTTTACCTGTCTTTCTTTTCTCCTTCAGTGAGGAAGCAGCTGCCTTGGGAACCCTTTCACGATCCCGGAATCTCAGGAACGCCACGTGGAAGGGGCGAGGTGGAGTAGTGTTCCTTCCCTCTGTCTGAGCGTTCGCCTTTTTCCCTGTATGGCCTCTGTGTGCTCATTCGATCTCTATGCTATCTGCATCTTCCAATTGCATACAATTCTTTATCACATCTGAAATGAAATCAGCATACTTAATATCAAAATCACCTTCAACGTTTTAACCGAAAAACTAAATATTGCTTCTTGCATAAACATCTATAAGCATGGGAAGGTTCATCGGACAATCGACGGTCGAAATCATATGGGGATGCTTAAAATAGCCCAATACAGTAAGAATTAATACTTTTAGTCAATTACTGTCTTTAATAACGTAATCCATTTCACTATCTAGTTATTCAATTTGTCCTCTTTCAGTTAATACCTTTGCTAACTCACTTAACCCCTTCCTTACTTCGCTTAATCTCTTTTCTCAATCAGTGACATTAATAACTTAATCCATTTCCTTAATCAGTAAAATCCTTTGCTAATTCCTTTAGCCGATTCCCTTATTAGGTGATACGTAACGAAGTCTACGTATCACCTATTGATTTCGTCAAGATTTTTCTTTATTTATTTTTTATTTTTTTTTAATTATTATTCTTCCTCGAATTTGTTCGCAAGATATCTCAAGACTGAATAAAGCCATTGTCATAAAACTTTCAATGATGATAGATCTTAGTCCAACTTAGAACTGCGTGACTTTTCAAAGACTTAAAATTATCGTGACGTCATCCAGGCGCCATTTTGTGAAAATCAACTTATGATTATATCTTCATAACGGAAAGTAATTTTTCATTCATATTTATCATGAATAAGATCAATATCCGTCCGGTCAATTTCAGGTAAAAAAACGTGCGCAAATGCGCGCGTACGCGTTCGTCCGCGCGTTTACGTGCGCGCACAAATTTAAAATGCTCTAAATCATCCCAAATTTTGTTTGCATACGTTTCAAGCCATATGGAGCATTTGACAAAAAATCACACAAACGCGCATGCGCGCGCGTTTTTTGCGCGTTCTGGCATTTTGCAACATATAATCGCCAAATTTTCTCTATCGTCATGCTTGACACATTTTTCCAAGCATTTTGATACCATGTTCATATCTTTATCACTTTTAATAACGGAATGAGCGTCCGTTCAAGATAAATATCCCTGCGCGCGAGCTCATGTATTACATAGCATATATGGGCAAAAACATGCCTATAAAAAGTCCATTGGGATGAATAAGGATTGCCAATTTTTTTTCATATTTAGATAGAGTATGAGTCGGAGATATGATTTCATATCTCATTTTGCCATTAAGAACATCTTGACGTCATTATAATGGTCTTGCAAGTCAAAATACAAAAATGCATATTATGACGTCATTATATTTATTGAAAATTTAGTGTATTTCTCGTAATATTGATCGATTTTCTTCCAAATTTCGGTATCTTGTAGTTGAGGCAATTGCCTTCAAGATAAATACACATTACTTTTTATTTAATTGACGTCATCATAGTACAAAATTCAATCAAAGGCCACATTTCAGAATCGTCTTAATTTGAGTGTTATGCCTAAGGAAGGTGAATTTCGTTCACATCATGAATCTTCATGACATTGATCTTTGAGCACTATCTAGCTCATTTGTATTCTATGTTCTCCCAAATTTTGATACGGTGTAGCTAATAAATTATCTACAATATAGACGTACATCATTTATCACTTCGATGACATCATCATAGTGAACATTTCAATTAAAGGTGACATGTCAGAATTTTCTTAGTTTGCGTGTTAGGCGAATTTTTCTGAAATCCTGATTCTACAAATCTCTATCGAATACCTGAAGGGGCGCTATACCACTCTTAATCATGGTCTTTATCATTTAAAACAAAAAAATTATCGTATTTATGATCATTATCATGAGATCATCATCGGCACACTTTCATGATAACAAAATAGCACGTATCACCTAATTCGTCAAAGTGACGAATTAAAGTCTAGTTCAATTTTAAATTCTCCCTTTATTAATTATGCCCATCCCTTGTTTACTTAATCCGTTCCCTCATTCCCCTCGTCTCTTCCCCCATTTCATTATATAATCATTTCCCTTATTCACCTAATCCGGTAGCTGCAAAAATATTTGTTCATGTAACTCACATATTTTAATACGGTAACCGTTTTATAAGGCTCTAAGCGGATAAAATTTAGCGACAATTATAAAAAATACAATTTAATTCTTCATGACTGCTTTCTGTTTTTTCATCTAACTTTTGCCAAGTTTTCTTGTACCTCAGTATTCATCTGGCAAATGTAATCATGAAGCAGTGGAAAGGGTACTTGGGCTACCCTTTAGTACGACTTTATGGCGATCCACAAATTCGGCCGGTGACCGTTAGATATGTGCCACAGACACTAACGCATCTTGTTATACACTGTCGCTCATAAAGGTGGAATATTTTAGTTTTACCCCAATTTATGGAATTATTTTAAAAATTATTTAAAAATAATAGATCTAGATAATAGTATACATTCTCAGATTTTATTGAATAATAATTTGCCAATGTGTGTTTTTCGGGACTGCTAAAGCATGTGTATGTTACTATGCTTAGGGACGATCTATTATTTTTAAATAATTTTTTTTAATAATTCCATAAATTGGGATAAAAAAAGAAATATTCCAGCTTTATGAGCGACAGTGTAGTAGATACGCCAACGAACTGTGAAGTATTTGGTTTTGCGGTTCGAATTCCACACCAACGTCCTTTGGCCAGACATTCATCTACATGGCCACTCTTAACAGTAGCGGATCCAGGAATTTCTTACCGGGGGGGGGGGGAGGGGAAATCGCATGGGGTGAAATATATGAAAAACGATGGAGCGAGGCGTCAGTATCGAGGGAGATTAGCGACCAAGCGGGGGTGGGTCTGGGAGGGGGTCACAACCCCGTCCTTGAGTACGAAGCATTTGCAATTTCAGAACCACATTAGGCGCGTTTTTCAGGCACTTCCTGGAAAAAAAATGAGGCCTTCTGATTGGTTAGAAGTTAGAGAAAAGTGATGTGTCACGTCGCGAGACGTTGTATATGCTTCGTTGCTGCACAATGCACAAAGACGGTGTATAAATTGTGTTGTTGTTGTAATCCCATTATTCTTTAAAAGAAATGCAATTCCTCATGCTCTCGCATCTATGTTCTATCGTCGTTTAATTCTCTTTCATTTTTTTTCCTTTCTCCTTTAACTCTCACAAATTCTCTCTTTCCCCCCTTTTTCCCATCTCTTTTTTCTGTTTTTCTTGTATTTTTTTTTCGAGGTGGGGGGGGGGGGGGGGGGATAAACCCCTGGTATAAGGGACCCCATATTTTGTGAATTTGTATCATCCATGGTAGACCGCAGATACGTTTTCACTAGTCTTAGAATGTTGATCGACCTCTCACACGCAGCACTTGTCACAGGCAAACGTGCACATATTCTTAAAATTGACTTAATATTAGGAAACACAAATAATGTTTTGAACGAGGGATCAAAGTCAATCCCAGCGTCGCTCTTTAATGGAGACAGGTGAATCTTGTTTGCATTTCGCAAGATCTTGGAGAGGAATTATCAATGTTCTTATAGGTGATATTCACTAACACTGGTGCTTGGTACATTGCTCCTATTGGCCATACGATTACGCCTACATGTGTGAGGCTTTTCACCGAGGATATCTAACTTAACTGCCATCTCAGCTGCTTCAGTATTAAAGCATGAATCATGACAAACATTAATATTTTCTCTGACATCTTTCAAAGATTTGTTCACAGTTTCCACATTTGTATTGGCTTTTCCAACGTCTAACGATCTAGCTTGATGGAGGGATCGCGATATGTGCCAGAAATATAATGCACCGTGCAAAATTGCGCCCCCCGCCCCTTTCCCGGTAACAAAAACACCTTCTTATAATATAATTCCCCTTTCTTTCTTTTCCCTTTTCATTATTCTCCTTTCCCCCTTTTCTCTCCTCCGTCTTTCCTCCTTTCTCCCTTTTCCGCCTTTTTTCTCTTCTCTCTTCCGCTTTCTTTCCTTTCCCTCCTTTTTCTCCTCTCCTCTTTTCTTTCCTCCCTCTTTTCTTCTTCTTTCTCACTTCCATTTTCTTTCTTTTTCCCCTCCTTTTTCTTTCCTCCTCCCTATTTCCCTTTTCTCCCTTTTCTTTTCTCCTTCCTCCCATTTTCCGGGGGGGGGGGGTGGGGGGGGGGGGGGGGGCACTGTGCCCCCCCCCCTGAACCCGCCACTGCTCAACCCTGTGGATAATTGGGAATGCCGAAAGCAATCGAGGCTGTTTGACATGCAATGCACGCATGTGAACAGTGCAAAGTGGTTTTAATGGAAATTGAGTTTCTGACTTGTGTCCGTGATGAAAAGTATGTCATTCGAAAAAAATAAAAATAATTCTTTTGTGCAATCGCAAACAAGGTAGCAAGAGGTCGCGCATGCGCACTTCTTATTTAACAAAAAATGATGTGAACAAACACCGGCGTTTTTTTTGTACGGGTTTATCAAAATGGTGTTTGAGAATTGTAAATAAGCCTAATGTCTTTGTGTGCCATTTTAATTTGCGTGCATTACATCTCGTCTTCTAGCCGTTTTATAATGGAGAATATTTTTATTATCATTAATAACACAGGTTCCTGGGCTTTTGATTGCTACACGTGTCGTGGCAATGGTTGTGATGATCCTTTCGATCCGACTAGTTCAGGTGTAACGACCGATTGTTCCATTTTTTACATTACAAACTATTGTGGGGTAAGACATCCACTTGCATTTGTTTAATTTCATGAACAATTATGTTCCCAAAGTATTTTTTCCTTTCGAAATTCTCAAAAAGTATATCGTTTTAATATCATAATTAAGTGTCATTCCTTCTTCTTTTCATCCTTCATTCACAAAGAGGAGGTATACTTTCACCTACGCCAGACAATAATCATTTGCACAATTTCCTTATATTTGTTTCCTTCTGGTTCACCTCAAGTATTATTTGACTCAAAAACATCTCTGTAATAATATCTTCCGTGAAGAGAAGGGTGTATTCTAGTAAAGGTGAAAAATAAAATGTGAGCCTTTTAATTTTTGCGATGAAACTGTGGAGGAATATCATAAAAGAAGATGGCCCCTAAAAAGGAATGATCTTCAAAAGCTCCTATTTTCGGAATATAATTAAGAAGTAGCAGAATTGTTGTGATCAATCCTTCATGGCCCCTAATGTTGTTATCATCATTATTTTTCATTTTCAATTTAATTGTCATCTTCACTTTTAATTTTATCGTTAATATTTGTAAAATTATCAGGCCTATTATTATTATAATTAGTCGTAGTAAAGTTATTATTTTTATTATAATTATAAGATATGACTTGAAAGGCGCAAGATCCAAATTAAGTGTTCAAGCTTTACTAGTGCAAAAGGTAAAACAACATATATACAAAAACGTACCATTTTCAGTATGATACAAAGTGTAGAACAATGCAATAATAGAAGCCAAATTAAGACATTTTGTTAATTTTAATATTTCAGTTATTATTATATTATAATCATTATTATTATCTTGAATACATATACATGTATAAGGCCGCGTTCATGCTTGATTTTGACGGCCAGAATCAGGCATCTGTTACGTGTTTAGTTTAAAACACGCTTGCGTTCATGCTCACTTTTGTAGAATCACCGAAAAACGGCGATCACGAACGCCGATCGTAAACTCACAAAAAGATGCGTTTACAATTGTAAACGCGTTTAAATGGGGTCAACGCACTGACCTCTAGTGGGTCTACGTAGCATGCACAGTGAAGGTCACACAATGCCACACAAGGAGAATTGCCTGGATGAGCCAGAGAAGTAAGCATGAACAGCTACACCGTGGAACTGCGATCACGATGAGCGTTTACGATGAGCGTTTCAGATCGCTCATTCTACCTTCAAAATCAAGCATGAACGCGCCCTAATTCAAGTTAAAAGTAGTAGAATCATTTCCTGTGTTATGATTATCATTAGCGTGATTATTTCATTTGTTAACATAAATATTATAATTATTATTATCATTACTATCGTTATCAGTATTATTATTAATAATAATAGTACTACTAGTAGTAGTATTAGTAGTGGAAGAGGTATCATTACTAATATTGTTCGTATCATCACCTATAGTAAAACCATGACTACAACTACTACCATCACTACTATCGTTGTTGTTGTTATCATTTTTATCATTTAGAAACAAGTTTCTGGATCAACAGTATATCGTACATGTGCCACTACCTGTAGGGAGGGCTGCTCTTCCGGTACCTGTACCTACTGCTGCCAATCCAACCTCTGCAATGGAGGTACCACTGTGACAACCAGCTTCGTTGCCATGGGCGTGGCTATGCTGGCTGCCTTCATCCTCGCCAGACAATAGGCGGCAGAATATGCGTCACGTGACCAGGGTCATATGAGAACTATGCACAGCTATATGTATGCATTGTATACTCAGAATTGTGGTGGAAATATATGAATCCTCGGTCTTTCTCGCAAAAGTATGTTAAAGACGACCGTAAAGACTTATGAGAAAACATCCAAAGACATTGTTAATAGCCTTTTCCATCAACTATTCAAATGTGAGAACATTGCAACGCTGTACCCAGGCACTTAAAGATGGGAATATGATTAATTTTGCATACAGAAAAGGGTTTTGAATATGCTCTGAGGATACATGTTTGAAAGTCTTTGCGATCGTGAACCTTTGAAAGTCGTGTGTTTTAATTAACTTTGTAATGCATAATCTATATCTCTCGTGTGGTGTCTATGCCATTTTTTTTAATTCGCTATGTTTTGTGTTAAGGCTGAGCATGGAAGTTCAACTAGAAGAAAGTCAATACAAAATGGATTGTAAAAAGTGTAGCAGTAGATCACGTATACTGTTAATATGCAGAATAAGTGCTAGTAAATAATTCTTTTAGAGAATGAACTTTAAACAATATAAAATCATGATTTCCCTTTTAAGTCTTTGCTAAATGAATAAATTTGTAAAAAGTACATTTTTACCTGAAACGTAAGTAAGGAAAGCATAAACAAAATATGGATTATCATAAGCTTTATAGTTTCAAAGGAGTTACTTTCTGACAAAAATTACCTTAAGTATTAATACAATTTGAAATGATTTATGAAAATATTGTTCATAATATTTATTATTGGGAGCCTACAAAAACAAGCTATGCTTTCCAGTAGGTTCATGTTTCATGTCATAATGTTGAACTTATTTTGTAAACTATGTTATTTAATGTGCAAACAATTGATATATGAAATGTAATAAAATCAATCTATCAAAACGACAATTTATATCCTTTCGTTGATTAAAACCCCCAAAGTGATAAAACTGATAATATAACTTTTCTTTTGTTTTTAAATTGTGTTTAATCTGGACTCATTTTTTTTTCATAACTATACAATAAACATACGAAGTAGATATACAGTTCTAAGTCCACATTACCGTTGTTATTATTTTATGTTTTTTCACATTTCCATATCTAATACAACCGCCCTTTTTAGGTAAATCGTGTGCGGGCCGGACTTAAACGATTATGGGAAAGCGCCCGTCCGGCTCCGACCAGACGTTTAGTAAGATAACCTGTTGTGTAGTGCTAAGGAAATCAATCTTTGACACATAAATATTTATCGGAAACGACTGTTCAATGCATGTATGTTTCTATTTTATTGGTTTCAAGTCCAATATTAACTCTAAAAAGATAATTCCTCGTTGTGTTGTAATAGTGAGGGTTGAGTGTGATTTTCTATAGTCAATAAAGATTTCATCTTTTTTGCACATTTCTTTGTATCAAACATACCAATTATAGGGATAGAGCAACGTCGATATGGCGCTGCTCAGTGGCTGCCGGGCTCACGATCAATCGGGCAAAAAGAATTTCCGTTTCGGTTTAATAAAATTTGGAGTGGACTATTAGGCTATTATTATATTATATTATATTATTAATTCTACCTTTTTTTAACTTCCTCGTCCATTATATTGTGTCGTTTTAATACTAGGTGGTTGTAACGTTTAAGGAAGTAAGTTGAACCAATTTGTTGACTCTTGATTCTCAGTGGTATTGCGGATTAAGAATGCAAAACAACATGTCTTCTAACTTGTGGAGGGTAATCCAACCCTTGTAACAATTGTAGGTTTATGAAAGCAGATAAAATAACGCAAACATAATGGCGAAGTCTCAAATAAATCGGACCAATAGAAAGAAAGCTATGGCTGTTTAAAAAATGTAATGGCTAAATTTAAGCGAATCTCAAATTGGCAATTTGGTCAGTGGACTGTGGAGTTAGTCATGATTGTCTCTCCCGTTTGTTGAGAACAGAAATATCGTTAACTTCTGTTTTTCTCCTATGCGCCTTTTCTTATCAGGCAGTACATGAACTATTTCAACATAATTGCAACTATTTTCAAAAAGTCAAAAAGAAGGCGATTCCAGTAGCCGTGTGCGTCACCTATTGTAACGTGCGAAGAGGATAATCATGCATTAGTTATCTCGCTTATGATTTCGATGGGACATGGAAATTCCCCTGTGAAGCGACGGGAAGGAAATTGGCGTTACGCCAGAAGTTCATTCTGAACATTTTCCTTTTAAAGGGCCCCTGCCATCCAACCAAATACAAGTTTATTCCTATTGGTGTGTAGTCCTGCTCATGGTTCCAGGACACCTACCCCCTGGACATCCATCCCCGGATAACCACCCCAGTCAACTTCCCCCTAGGACAACTACCCCCTAGGGCAACCACCCTCTAGGACAACTACCCCCAGGAAAACTACCCCTGGACAATTACCCCCTAGGATAACTATTACCTGACAACTACCCCCCAAACAACTACACTCGGGGGTAGATGTCCTAGAGGATGGTTGTCGAAGGGGGTAGTTGTCCTAGGGGGTAGTAGTCTGGGGGGTAGTTGTCCGGGGGTAATAGTCCTGGGGGTAGTTGTCCTAAGGTGGTTGTCCTAGGAGGTATTTGACTGGGGGTGGTTATCCGGGGGTGGATGTCCAGGGGGGTGGGGGATGTGTCCGGATATGCCTGCTTTGTTATGTAAACTTCTAAATGCGTTTCAATTATGTTTTTTCTTCTTCTTTAAAAGTTGCTAAGTTCCACCCTAAAAAGCCACCATATCTCATTCCTCTTGTGACATCATATGTCAGTCATCAATGAGCTAACTTGAGAAGGTGGTATGTAACTTTGTCGAAGTTGACTATCTGTTACAATACAACAAACAGTAAAAATATACGTATTGCTATGTCAGACATGTCAGACTAAACAGTCGGCTTATCTAATATTCTAGAATAGACAATGGTATGCAATTTCCCCCAGGTCAGCACACGCTTTATTGCATGCTTTCAGACATGTACAATCCATCATCATTGCCTTTGTCTTCCTGGTGATGCTACAGCATGCCTGACATAGCAAATTTTGTGTTGCTATTGTATAAACTTTTGTAATAAACAAAAATATTTATTTTTATTTCGTTTATTTCTATTTCCAACAAAACAATTAAAGTACATGGGATTGCATTGTACAAAGTAAAACAATGAAAGCCATAGGAAAATTATGGTAAAGTATGGGGCAGACCTGCCGCAGCAGATCTGCGGCAAAGAGTATGCCGAAGTATGCGGCAGAAAGAAATCTAGCTGCAGAATTGCCGCATACCAGTATGCTACAGGAACAGTTTGCGGCAGATCTGCGGCAGGATAAAACTTTGCTCCAGACTTGCCGCATACCAGTATACCGCAGGAAAAGTCTGCGGCAGATCTGCGGCAGAATGAAAGTTTGATCCAGACTCACCGCATACAAGTATGCCGCAGGAACAGTCTGCGGCAAATCTGCGGCAGAATGAAAGTTTGATCCAGACTCGCCGCATACAAGTATGCCGCAGGAAGAGTCTGCGGCAAATCTGCGGCAGAATGAAACTTTGCTCCAAACTCGCGGCATACCAGAATGCCACAGGAACAGTCTGCGGCAGATCCGCTACAGAAAAAGTGGGAAATTATACAGTCTGCAGCAAGGCGGCCATTTTGGAGGATAAGAGGAGACTAACTCACTTTTTTGTTGTAACTCTTGTGTAATGTGTGCACAGCACATGGATTTGTGACTCTACTCTGGACTATGTGTATGCAGTTATTGTATTCATATACCTCTACGTCTATTTCTGCATTGTGTTAAACCCACATTTGTAGAATTTTTGAATTAATTCCGCCTGTTTCTACTAATTCAAGGTGCTATAATGTAATGATGCAATGCATGGCTCTCCAGCATAGCCTTCCTGCAAGACTGTATACTTATGAGATATGAATATTCATGATGAAGAGTCTGCAAAACAGACAGGTGGTTATTAAAATAGGTTTGACTGTTTTTAAGCGTCTTTTGATTTTATATTAGTTCTGTACACGCTCGTTAAACGATTATATGTGGGCGCGTTTTTATGTGCGCACGTACGTGTTTGTGCGTGTATTTACGGTATGCATCTCTAGTTTCGGGTCATTAGCGAGATTGATGCCCCAACGAACATCAGGTTCTTTTCAGGAATTTCAATCCACGTCGGTTCTCCAGACGCATACTGCTCGATTCTTTATATTTCCATTGGTAAGTCATTATCTATGGCCTCGGTTTCATCCGACCCACGTACAAGTATCTAAGAGGCTGTTCACACCGGCAGAGATAGCGCGCTAGACCGCGCTATCTCTGCGATGTGGAAGGTACAACGTCGTTTCGGTCCGCCCAACAGCGAGCCACGGCGAGCCAAAATGGCGTGCCACTGGAGCACCTCTTCGGGGTGGTCCACGAGAGATAGCGCGGTCTAGCGCGCGCTAGAAAAAAGGGGTTGCTACGATAGACCGCGCTATCTCATTGCGGTGTGAACAGCCTCTAGGAGTCCATGAAGAGATTTTGGGAATGAACGTGGCCCGCCGACGCACTACGCAAGCAATTTCAAGCTACCTGAGACCCCCGTTAACTAATTTTCATACGTGGAAAAAATTTGGACACAAACAATTTTGGGCCTGTTTTTCATTTTCCTAGGTTCATTTACACTGTCGCTCATAAAGTTGGAATATTTTTGTTTTATTCCAATTCATGGAATTATTTTAAAAATTATTTAAAAATAATAGATCTAGATAATAGTATACATTCTCAGATTTTATTGAATAACAATTTGACAATGTGTGTTTTGCGTGACTGCTAAAGCATGTGTATGCTACTATGCTTATCAACCAGGGGACCTACGCCCTTAAGTCATAAATGACAGTAATGAGGATTTATGCCCCACAAAAAAGCACTAATATAGCACATCGACACGGTTTTGATCCTGGGGCCTCACAGTTACGAGGCCATTGCTTTGTCACTGAACCATGACTGTACGCAGCGGGGGCTAGGGTAGGAACTACAGAATTTCACAAATTTTCTCTTCAACTGAAGGGAAATAATAAAGCTTACTGTAAAAAAAAAAAAAACTAAAGCCAATATAATAAAAATGTTGAACAATTTGTTTTACACTCTAAAAAATATTGGGCCAAAAATTGCCCAATTTTCACCCAAACATAAGGGCGATTATGTGTCGTAATGTGTCGTACTAGTGTAGGGTAAATTAGAAATTGTGCATGATTTACCCAGTGTTGGATAAATAGAAAATACCCAACTTTTAACCAACATAAATTTAGCCATTCAAAAAATCACCCATTTCTCACCATAATGTGTAGCATAAGTTAGACACTAGTTCGGCAAATAAGTTGGATAAAATAGTATATGCACAAGGAGATTAATGCGGCGGTGGGACTTGAACCGCGTACCTTATAATCCATAGTCCTGTGACATATCCACTCGACCACGACACCTCTAATATAAAAACATAACCCTATTGTTGAATAATAATGTTGCCCGACTTACGTTTGCCCAGTTACATCTGCCCAACTTATTTTGAACATTTAATCGGGTAAATGCATGTAGTAAATTGTTGAGAGAAAATAACCCAAATGTTGGACAAAAATGGCCCAACTCTAATTTGCCCAATAACATTACCCAATTATTTCATCGGTTACTTCACGGTTGGTAGGAAATAACCCAATTATTGGACAGCATTTGCCTAACATCGATTTGCCCGGTAACACCTACCCAACCTACTTTTTACCTTTCATTACACTCTAAGAAAACAGGGTGCAAGAAAGGGTGCAAAATAAGAGTTTGCACCCTTTACATAAAAATGAACCCTATTGAAGAAAAAGGGGTTAAAAAAAGGGTGCAATATAAGATTTTGCACCCTTCCCACAAAAATGAACCCTTACAACCCCAAAAGGTGCAAAATAAAAGTTTGCATATTGCATGCATATTCATGATTACTTTCCACGTGTTCACATAAAAATACATTTATCATATGATTTGTTAAGCAAATTATGACAATGCACATCAATTTTGTGATTTGTATTTTCCTTCGGCAATCATTAACCAATAAATTATTTTTGTCTGATCATGTTACAATTACATTCACGTTTTAGCAATATATATATTGATTATATGATTACTAACCAAGAAACATCATGCATGTTTAATATGTATATGTGTACGAGCAAATGTCAGAAGTATTCCTCGATGATGGGTGCAGGATTGCACCTTTTAAAGGGTGCAGGATTGAACCCCTTAAGGTGCTGCTATTGCATCGGTTTGCACCCCCAAATGAGCAGGATTGAACCATTAAGGGTACTAACATGTCTCCTAAAAGGTGCATCCTGGCACCCTCCTAAAGGGTGCAGGATTTAACCCCTAAAGGTGCTGCTATTGTTGCATCGGTTTGAACCCCTAAAGGTGCATAGTTGCACCATTTTTTCTTAGTGTGTAGGTACCTTCATATAGCAAACAGTTGGGAGAAAATAACCCAATTATCCGTCAAAATTTGCACAACTTCGATTTACCCAGTAATATATGTCCAACTTTTTTGTATAGTGTACCAAATCCCGTGAATTGAATTTAAAAATGCGAATTTTTCGCCAGCTAGGGGGGCTGGGCGAATCCCCCTCAGAAACTTCTGGCAAAATGGGAATATCAATTTGGCAAAATTGAGAAGGAAACAAGGAGAATTGGGAAGAAAAAAAGAAAGCTAAAAAGTAGGTTGCCTACACGCAGGGGCACAGGCAGGCCGTGTCCCCTTCCCTTTCAGCTGCTAAAACAAGAAGGAAAAAAAATAGAAAAGGGGGAAAATAATCTTGCATATGGCGCAATGCACATGTCATAAAAATGTTAATGACATTGTCGTTAACCATTTCATTTATGAGATAAGAAGCGAACAAATTCCATACAGAAAGAAAGGAAATATATATATAGATTTGGACAAAATCAATAGGTACTCTGCTACGCTACGTGGCATATCACCTAATTACAAATGTTAAGTAAACGCCTAGTCAAGCAATTATTGACTTTTAATAAAACAAAATATGTACTTTTCCACTCTGACTAAAAGGAAAATATTCCATCCAACACTGACCCGATTAGAATTGAAAATACTGTTACTGAGAGAAAATTATTTATTAATTTCCGTAGGCATTCTAATTCATGAGTCACTTGACTGAAAGTATCACATTACAAATGTATATTCTCAGCTTATAGAAGTCATGTGTGTTTTATTAAAACTCAGATATTTTATACCCACCAATCTTTATTGATAAATTATATCTTTTTTCAAAAATGTGCACTACGACTGATAAATAAGAGGGACTTTCGTATTTTCAGTCTACCACTATTGTTAAATTCAAAATTCTCCCAAACTTCGAACTATTTAAGTTTAATATGTCAGTTTGTATGTTTTAGTATCACAAAGGTATTCTTCCAGTATTTCTCGATAATATGTTTTAGAAGTTATTCCTCATTCCATACGTATCACATTCGTACACGGGATGATCCGTTTTACGGGAGTACATATTGAGTGGAATTCAATTTTGTTATAACCTTAAATCCAGCTCCACACTTTCTCATTTTAGAACTCTATTCAAACGTTACATATTTAAAACAATGTCATGCTCGACTTAGTAGACTTTTTCTTATCTTTGTCATTCTCACCTCTTCTATTTCTTCTCTTTCTCTTTCTCACCACTTCCCTTTCTTCTCTTTCTCATTCTGTAATATACCTTTATGTCTGTATTGCTCTTCTGTGTTTATATTTGGCTGTGGGTGTGTGCATACATGAGTGATACGTGCTGATATTTAATGGCCGGTTCCTTTTTCGTTCTTCTTCTTTATATATACCTAGTAAGTTTTATTTTATGTTTGCTTCTAAATGTTATATTGTGTTTACCTTGATAGGGGCCTTATATACAAGCACAAGTTGCTTCCTGGAGGTCCTGGCTTATTATTTATTCTGCATTTATGATTTTTAATGTTTTTTATGATGCCAAATAAACTAAATTACTTATAACATTTTATTTAAAGGAATACGACCAATATTAATTTGTTCTGACTAGGTAGACTTTGCCAGAGGCAATTTTTTAAAACTTCCTTCTTACCACTATATATGTAATCTCGATCATATAGAGAAAATAATCACTTATATCGCTGGAATTCACCTTCGTTTTCTTCTTCTTCGTAATAAAGTAATATCAGTCATAGGTTTTTCTTCCTCCAGTCGTCCGGATTTTCAGCCCGTTAAGAACAATACACCTTCTTTTATAATGAAGTGTCTCTTTTACGAAATGGAAAATATTAAAGAAGTGCATATAATCCCGTGAGAACGGCACAACTTGTTTTTTTCTCCTTAAAATATTTTGTTTAGAAGATAAGAGATGCTTCGTTTTTCGAATTGAATTAGGAATAAAAACGTTCCAAAAGGGGATACATGGACCAAACGGTAATAAAAGAGCGTCGACAATGTGGGATGGAGATGAAAAACAAAGACATGTTTGGTTTCTTATTCCGATTCAATTCATTAAAGGTAAAAAGGACTTGATGTACCTCTACGTCACAAAGGCGATCCAGGAGAATTGCCAAGTCGACCGTGTGACTGGGAAAAAACATGGGCATTGTTTCATGAAAATCGAAGTCGCCGATATCCCACTTAACGCGTGTATTAAAATTGGCAAGCGTTCAAAGGGCTGGGTATGCGAACTTGTTTTGTTATGGTCTAGTGGATAACCTAATCCCAGCCTGGCACCAACGTCCTTTGGCAAGACGTCAATCCACATTTACCACTCTCCACCCAGGTGTTCAATGGGTACCCGGGACGATCTGAACGTTGTTGTGGTTGGATTAGCATGTGCGCGCCCGTAAAACAGGCGATTAGCTGAAATGCTCCCCATGGAGTGGAGAATGTACATACGGTGTTTGCTGGCAAGCCCGAATCCAATGACCGGGGTAATAGTGTATCTGTAAAGCGCCTAAAAACGTCGTCGGTGTGTTAAGCGCTACATAAATTAAAGCGGAATAATATGATTACTTACGACGCGCGTCCCATTTAGGATGTCTGCAAATTTGTTCTAACTATTGTTCCATAAACATATTGCTCCGAATGTCTCATTTTCGCTTGTGTGAACATTGCCAGCACAAAACACTGACCTCTACCTCCTAGACGGATGATCGCCAATTCCCATTTACTATACGTTACGTACTAAAAGGCTGTATTGTCTGACCGTTCATGAATATTCATGTTTTTGCTAAACTCGGCAAAATGTTTGCTTTTACTAAATGGAAAAATTACGGTGGGGGGTTGGTTGAAATGGACATAATGAACAAAGCAGAAGTGATAATTGATAATTCATGCTTCTTATCCTTCGTGTGCTTGACCTATAATCTTACAATCACTTGGCAGACTGAGTCCAAAGTTCGACTTGTTTCACATGTGTATTATAGGCAATGGCGAGCTTGCAACCTATTTTGAAAAATTACGGTGTGTGAACTTTCAAAAGTCAATGAGACATGAGGGCTCCAATGAAAGAGCTAGTGATAACGTACGTCGAGGTGGATGTGCTTTTCGTTTAAACAAAAAATGAATTTTTAACGATTTAAAAAAAAAAAACGTCCATAGGCTAACATGTATGGCTGCTGACTCTGACGATAGAGGGCGTTGTGAAATGAGACTAAACGGAGCTATATGTGTTGCTCAGATGTTGCAAATGATAATTCATCGCTATTAAGGTGATATAAATTGATTAAATGCGGAGGACACCCACTTGAGTCAATATTGGATATAATAATCAATGTCCCGTGGCAACAAGTAATACATTATGTGTAAAGCTATGGGAGAACGTTTCAGTTTCGGTTTCGGTTTATTGCTTGATGTATAACATATCTTTTACATTGATTTCGCAAATTAAATTGTACAAATAAACGTGTATTATGTTAACATACACATACAAAGTTGAAATTAAGTACCTCATATCAGTTTGTTTTAATCCATTAAATTAAAAAACTGAACCGAAAGAGAAAAGTGAAATATGGGGAGTGGGGCCTGTGGTAAAAGCTAGGCTTGTAAATTATAGGCTCCAATGATGATGCTGAAAAGGAAACCCGCTTCAGTAGCCACCTTTATGGAAAAAAACGGTGTGTCTCCTTTAAGCAGTATTACTCATTAAAACGTGTATTTAAGGAACCTATACAAAGATTACATGCTCATAAAGAGCTTCGCCTTATTTGTTTCCCTAATTGAGTGGTCTTTTTATTTTGTGTTTGTGAAGGAAATAAATATTTATTAAATTTGATGGAAATTGAATAGTGAAATACTATCACAAATAATTTTCGGGAAAAAAAAAAAACGATTTCAAGGGCAATTTCGATACCCTATTGTATGGCTGCACTTTCTAAATGAAGATATTATTAGATGAGGCTACCTGGGTAGTCCTGAATAAGAAATAGTTTTCATTATCGTTAAGGGATTATTATCGTCCCAATTTCATTTCTTTTTGTATTATTTTTTAGAATACGTTGAGACAGACGAGTTAGTCATGAAGTTGTTCTTTGTTCCTGTTCTTTTGATCTCAATGGTCGTAGGTAAGGTATATTTGCTTCTATTTATGCCTTCCGTTATTGAATTGATCTCTGCCCTCAATTCCCTTACTAAGTCAATCGTTTCCTTTATCCACTAAAAAACTACTCTGTTCACTTAATCCGTTATCTTATTCACCCCCTTAATCATCTAATGACTACCTTTATCACAGTAGTCACTTGAAGATCAAAAGTGTTTTCAATTGATGCAAAATTCAAATCATTGCCAATTAGGGGGAGCCTTACTGATCAAAGAAAACAAATTCCCTCTTCACAATAAGTTTGGGGCTCGCAGTAATCATCTCTCAAAAATGTTGATTTTTAGATCCAGATGTTCGGCCTTCAGCGGTCCTTCGTACAATGTCTAGATTCGTGACGTCACATGCAAGACACGGCTAGCCACAAAATTGCATTTTACGCCTTTTCATGATATATTTATGATTTTCCCGCAAATTATTCGTGTTTGCCGAGAGAAAATCTTTCCACCCATATGTAATTTGTCCACAATTATCAGTTGTCGTGAATTTTCTTCGGATGACTACTTTAAGTTAACCTGCTACATTAGTCAATTTGATTTCTATCCCTCATCTACTTAATCCTTTCCCTCAAATACTGCCCTTATTAACGTAATGCATTTCCTTATTTAGTTCATCCCTTTGACCTTATTCAGTTTATACCTTTGCTAAATCACTTAATCACTTCCATATTTCGTTTAATCCCTGTTCTTAATCACTGCCCTCATTTACTTAATCGATTTCCTTATTAAGTTAATCCCTCTGCTATTTCCTTTATTCGATTCCCTTATCCACCTTTAAAATATCCATGTATTCCTTACATGTAATCCTTTCCCTCATTCCCTTGGTATCTTCCCCCTTTCACAATGATCCTTTCCCTTATTCACCTAATCCGCTAGCATCAGAAATATTTGTTTATGTAACTCAAATTTCGGTAACAGTTTTATATTTGCCGGATCTAAATGGATACAATTTAGCGGAAATTATGAAATACAATTGAACTCTCCATTACTGGTTTCTGTTTTTATTTTACATCTCACTTTTGCCAAGTATTCTTGTGGCAAATGTAATCATTAATCAGTGGAAAAGGTTATTTGGGCTTCCTTTTCCTACGAAAATAGTTGTTTGCTAGTAAGGAGTATAATCTATCAAATGTCATGGTAATTTTAAACGCGTCTTGTTACAGTGGATACGCCCACGAACTATGAAGCATTTGGTTTGCGGTTCGAATCCCAACGTCCTTTATCGAGACATTCCTCTACATGGCCACTCTCCACCCAGTGATTATTTGGTTACAATGGGGAATGCCGAAAGCGATTCAGGCTGTTTGGGCATTCAATGCATGCGTGCTAACAGTGGTAGAAATGCTCCCCATATATTGAGTCAGCTCTTACTTATGTACGGGATTAAAAGTATGTTATTCGAAATAAATACAAATCTTACAAATTTCTATGCAATCGCAAGCAATGTAGCGACAAAACGCGCATGCGCACTTCTCATTAACAAACACTGACGATTTTTTTTTTTTATGAGTTTGCCAAAAATTGTGTTTGAGATATTTAAATGGCCTAAGGTTTTGTACGCATTAGAGATACCCATATATACGCGCATCTTAGCCGTGCATTATCCGTTTTAGCCGAGGGTTATCACTTTTTGATGGGAATATATTGACACGGTAGGCGTGGTAGGAAAGAATGATGCACGGTCACGGGTTTTCATTTGACCAATCAGAAACCGTTTTATAATTTAGAATATTTTCATTCTCATTAATAACACAGGTACCTTGGCCCTTGATTGCTACTCGTGTGTCGGTGACACGTGTAAGGATCCTTTCGATCCGTCTGGTTCAGGTATAGTGAACGCTTGTACCGATGTTCCTGGTTTTCCAACCACCCACTGTGTGGTAAGACATGAGAAGGGGTGTTCCCCAAGCTTTATTTTCCTTTGTTCACAAATAAGACGTACTTTCACCTACGCCAGGCGATAAACATTTGCTCTATTCCTTATATTTTTCGCTTTGTTATTCACCTCGAGTATTATTTGATTAAAAAACATCTTTGTAAAGATATCTCCCAGGGAGAGAAGGGTGTATTCAAGTAAAGGTGACAAATAATTTGCGAGGTTTCTAATTTTTGAGATGATACTGTAGAGGAATATCATATAGAAAAAATATGGCCCCTAAAAAGGAAAGATCTTCAAATGTATATTTAAAATATGACTTAAAAAGTAGCAGAAATGTTTTGGTCAAGAATTCATGGTACCTATTTATTATCAATATCATTGTTATCATCATTTTGTTTGTCGTCGTTAATATGTGTAATACCATTATTACTATTATTATTATTGTTATTATTATTATTAATTTTATTATACTGATTATTAGTATGATGATTAGGTAAGAGTTATAAGTCGCGAAATCCATTTGAAATCAAATGCTCAAGTTTTAATAGTGCAAAAAGTGAAACAAAATATATACATGAAAGTACCACATGTTATTATGATACAAATTGTGGAACAATGCAATAATATAAACCAAATCAAGAATTTTCAATATATTATAATATGTCATTTTATTATACTATAATCATTATTATTATCCTTAAAAGAAGATATAATTAATATTACAAGTAGCAGTAATAGTATTTGTGTCATAGTTATCATCAATGTGATTATTTTATTTGTTAATTTACTATTCTAAGTATTATTATCATTGCTATCATTTTGAGTATTATTATCATTGCTATCATTATCAGTATTATTATAATTGTCAATGGTAGTAGTAATGGCAGTATTAGTATTGGCAGTAGTATCATTATAATAATGTTTTGTATTATTAATTATACCATGATTACTGCTACTAATACTAAAAATAATACTACTCCTACTACCACTATCACTACTTTTGTTGTTGTTATTACTTTCATCATTTAGAAAACAGTTTCTGGATCATCAGTAATACGTTCATGTGCAATTGCCTGTCCGGCTGAGGGCTGCGTAGGCAGTGTATGTAACTACTGCTGCAGCTCCAACCTCTGTAATGGAGGTAACACCGTGACAACCAGTTTCGTTGCTATGGGCGTGGCCATGCTGGTTGCCTTCATCCTCGCCAGACAATAGGATGCAGAATATGCATCACGTGACCGGTGTCATAGGAGAAATGTACACACTAATATGTATGCATTGTATACTCAGAATTGTGGTGAAAATATATAAATCCTCGGTCTTTCTCGCAAAAGTGTGTTTAAGACGATCGTAAAGACTTATGAGAAAACATCCAAAGACAATGTTAATAGCCTTTTCCACCAATTATTCAAACGTGAGAACATTGCAACGCTGTACCCAGGCACTAAATGATGGAAATATGATTAATTTTGCATACAAAGGGTTTTGAATATGCTCTGTGGATACATTTTTGAAAGTCTTTGCGATCGTGAACCTTTGAAAGTCGTGTGTTTTGATTGACTTTGTAATGCATAATCTATATCTCTCATGTGGTTTCTTTTCCATTTCCATTTTATTCGCTTTGTTTTGTTTTTAGGCTGAGCATGGAAGTTCAACTAGAAGAAAGTCAATTAAAAATGAAATAAAAAATGTGTAGCAGTAGATCACTTATACTCTTAATATGCAGAATAAGTGCCAATATATAATTACATACGCTTTCTCTTACAGAATGAACTTTAAACAATATACAAAAAAAATAATTCTGTTTTAAGTCTTTGCTAAATGAACAACATTTGTCAAAAGTACATTCTTACCTGAAACTTAAGTAAGGAAAGCATAAACAAAATATAAATAATCATGAACGTAATTATAAAGGGGTTACTTTCGAGAAAATGACGATTTGTATCCTTTCGTTGTATAAAACCCCCAAAGTGATAAAACTGATAATTAACATTTCTTTTGTTTTTAAATTGTGGTAAATCTGGACTCATTTTATTTCATAACTATACAGTAAAAATACGAGGTAGATATACAGTTCAAATTTTACAATATAGGTGTGTGATCTCGATAATTTAAAATGGATGAAAAAATGCATCCGGTGCCATATTGTTATCATTACCTTTGTTATTATTTGAAAATCTGTCAATATGCCTTTAGGATTACGAAATTATCATACGAGCATTAGGTCAATCTAAAGCCTTCTGAACACTACACGTTATGACTACAATCCAATTTTGGAAGAATTTGTGATATAATTTTTATATGAACATTTAAACATTTATAATCTTAATGGCCGGGATCTGGATAGTAATATTATTTGATAAAATCTAAATTTTAAGAGATTTCATGCTCCCTTAATGGAGGGGAAAGCCCTAAATCGGCAAAGAATCGTAGTTACATCAGGCCCAGTAGTACAGTTGTCTACGACTTAAGCCGATTCGGCTTCCATTCTAACTAGAAGAGACCAATGCACTGGAATTGCGGCTGTTAATATTCTTATCGTTCTTTAGAACTTAAATCAGGAAGATAATACATTTTCACATTTCCATATCTAATACAACCGTCCTTTTTATGTTAACCTGGTCGCAGGAGAATCGTGTAGTGTTCGCTGCGCGGGCTAAAATAGTTTATGAGATAACGTCCTTTCGGCTCTCAACAGACGTTTAGTAAGATAAACTAATGTGTTCTTATGTGTTCACGCTTTTGTACCTTTCTTTTAATTAAACATACCAATTACTTCAACCTTGTTTTACTTCCTTGTCCATTGTATTGTGTACTTTTACCACCAAGTGGTTTTTACGAATAGTGAAGTCGATTTAACCCTAAAAAGGCCGGGCTATTTGAGGTCTTAGTACGGCCGGGGGGGGGGGGGGGATTATGGCCCCCCCTTAAGATCTCGGCTGCAAAGCGGCCGATCGCCGCGAAAATTTACACGCATGTCAAGTGAAGTGTATAGAATAATATGATAAATTCAATTTTTTGAAAAAATCACTCATTTGCATATTTATGGTAATTTATGCAAATAAAGTCATACAAATCACATTTTTACCCATAAATCATATATTATTCATATTTAAGCATTCTTTTTCACTACATATATTCATAAGACTATTCTGAATAATAATACGACAAAAAATTTGGAAGAGCCAGCTTATTCCTTATGTTATTCCTTGTTTTGATGATTTCTTATGTATTTCATTGCTTTTTTAACTTATGTATTTCATTGTTTTTGTTGTTTTATTTCATTTCTTACTACAATTCAACTATTTAGACTCCCAAAACAACCACCTAAACTTTAAACAAGACCCAATACCCCATGTTTGATCTGTTTTTAGGAAAAGTGACTTTTCCATATGTTTTGTACACAAATCACGAAAATGACAGAAAAATTCTTTTAAAAGTTGCGCAAGACTCGAAAGAAAAAAGTCAGCGAGCGGCGGGGCGCCATCCATATGCGTTCCCGAGCAATCGAAAAAATCGTGGAGGGGGGGGGGGGGGGGCATAATGCCCCCCCCGGCCTTATTAGGGTTAACCAATTTGTAGACTCTCGATTCTCGGCGAAATTGCGGATTCAAAATGCAAGACAACATATATGGTAACTATTGCAGGGTAATCCAACCCTTGTAATAATTATGTTTGTATACAAAAAGAATTACGCAAAGAGAATATCGAAAGTTTCAAATAAATCATACCAATAGGTAAAAAGCTATGACTGTTTGAAAATGTGATGGCTAAATCTAAGCGAATCTCAAATTGGCAATTTGGTCAGTGGACTGTGACTTAGTTATGGCCAGCTCTCCTGTTTGTTGAGTACAACAATATCGCAAATGTCTGTTTTTCTCCAATGCACCTTTTTCCTTCGGACACTACATACAATATATCAACACAATAGCAACTGTTTTCTAAAAGTTAACGAGAAGGCAATTTTAATAGCCTTGTGCTTAACCTATTGAAACGTGCTTAGATGACAATCACGTATTTCTTATTCCAAACATGATTTAATGGGACATACACTTAGGTTATCAAATTCAATTTTATTTCGTTCAGTTAAAAAGACAACATTATATACAACAATCAGATATGTAACATACAATACACATTTAAAACAAAAAGGAAACATAATCCTTATATAAAGGTTGACGCATTTTCGATAATAACAACTGTGAAATATATTCGTTACTAGACATTATACATTAGACAAATCAACAACAAACATACATACAAATAAACAAAATATGTCTTAAATTCAAATGATCATTTCAATTTACCGAAAGGAAATTCCTTATACCTACGTTTAAATACATTTACACTATATAGCAGAATTATGTATGTAATGAGGAAGAGTGTTCCACTGAAACGGTTCTTGAAAAAATAATTACTTTTTGGTTTAGTCGTGTACGAGCAAATGGCAAATAAAAATGTTAGAATTACTCGTACTATAACTATGAATATTACATTTAAATATAAACAATTTGGAAATGGAATTAGAAAGGAGATTGTAATGACATAAATACATAAAATCACCTAAATCACCTACAAGCGCCATGAGCACCGAAAGGTGGACCTGTGCGCTATACAAGTAGCCACTATTATTATTAATATTATTTACTTGTAATAAATAAACATCCCTATTTTGCCACATGTTTAATGTGTAAAATATTGGATGGTATGGGCAAGAAAAGAAGACTAAAGAATGATTAACCCACGAATAATTATTGAAATTCCTCTTGAGTTGAGTTTTGGAAAACAAATTGCGATGGTTTTCATTATGGAAAGCACGTGGCACTGTAGGGTCGCTCATATAATAGGAATGTTTTTGTTTTACCCCAATTATGGAATTATTTTGACAATGATTTATTACTAATAGATCTAGATAATAGTATACATTCTCAGATTTTATTGAATAATAATATGCCAGTGTTTGTTTTGCGTGACTTCTAAAGCATGTGTATGCTACTTTTGAATTTTTGAATTTTTGACTTGAATTTTCTCATGAATCTTAATCGTAAACTTGTCCCCTTCCCTTTACACCGCGTTAAATGAGATGTACAGTGTAACTAATAAAGTTAGGATATTCTTTCTGATGTGCCCTTGATTTTGTTTGAAATAAAGACCAACATGGCATCGACTTCGAGAACTGCGAAGAAAAGGAAAGTTTCTGATGAAGGCAGAAACTTTAAATCAGATTGGTCTCTGAAGTGTTTCTTCATAGAAGAGAAAGGTATTACAACTTTGCCTCATGTGTCACCAGAATGTAAATGTAATGAAGGTTAACAACATAGCAAGACGCTGCATCTAGCAAATTATGGAGAGGGTGAGGCCAGAAAACAAAGACTTGACAAATTAGTGACCGGTCTGACTTGCTGAAACTTGTCTATCAAATGCAGGCCCAGAAATCACACAGTCAGCACTTTTTACTTTTTGTATATATATATATATATATATATATATTTTTTTTTTTTTTTTTTTTTTTTTTTTTGGGGGGGGGGGTCAGGGCCGTCCCGTCTGCCCCCCCCCCCCCGCGCCTGCATACACACGTAGGCCTACACACGCACACAGGGTTACAATGTAGCTATATTTAGTGCTTGATACACAGTCGAAAGTCACTTTTTGAGACAATATTGATACAGACTGCATAATAAGGTCATGAGGCATTTTATTGCTATTACTCAGTGCAAAGAAGGCAATTTATGACACATTTTTAGTAGTAAGATCATGCTCAGAAATTGAAGTAAAAGGTAATACAAAGTTTTTCGGGAAATTTTGAAAATAGGATGGATAGGGATTCTTTACAATTTTGATATACATGATTGTATTTAAATGCCCCTGTGGATGTATTCGAACATTTAGTCCCTTAAACACTTCCGCTTTAGAGAAAAAAAATAATATAAAAATTCACCGGTGCCCGTCAAATGTTGATACATTTTAAAGAGCGCCTAAAGCCGTAGAATGGTAGCTGTGACCATGAAAATTTCAGAATATGTAGTTGTGATATATAATTTCCAAACGGGAATAGCTAATCACTTGATTTTAGTCAAGAAACATTGTTTTATAGCTTAATTAATATCTCGACCTTGAGAGGGAGCTATACAACAATTACTGAATATTGTAGGATCACATGTGCTTTCAATATGTTCATTTGAACCAAATTCATGACCCCATACCAAACTTTGTATTACCTTTGACGATGCAAATTTACAGTGTACCAAGTCATTTGTGTCTGTACTTACAGACCACCTCTCTATAATGGGAACTCTCAATTGATCGTTTTTTAGATTCAGCTTTGACTGTGTTTAAAAAAAATCAAGTGACCCATTGATAATGGAATGGCATGAGGAGAGAGTGGGAGGGAGATACTGAGAGAGAAAGAGAGAGAGGGGTAGACAGGCAGAGAGAGAGGTGAGGGAAGAGGGGGAGAAAGAGAGAACATTGTGATACATTTAGATCATGGAGGGCATGGAGGGGCGTAGAGAGAGGGGAGAGGGGGTTAGAGGGGGAGTGGAAGAGGAGAGAGAGAGGTGGGACGAGTGGAACGAAGGTGTGTGTGTGTGTAGGGGGGGGGGGGGGTTCGTTAATGTAAAGCATATCCTGTGGAAAATGATGTAGGTAGCTATGTATATCGATACTATCCCAAGATAAGGCTGGTACTAAATGAGGATGAATTATGATTACTGAAATGGTGCAATTTACATGTTATTTTCTTGTTCACAGTGCTATAAAAGTGCATGTAACCCAATCTTGTATATATACACAGGCGTACACACAACCCACATACACACAGGGGCAGATTCAGCCGAGGGCAAGAGGGGGGGGGGGGCAATCCGTGAGAAAATATTTAGCGGCGACTCAGCGAGCCGGTGAATAAGCGGTGAGGGTGGGGGGGGGGGGGGGGGGGTAAGAGCACTCTTTTTCTTTTTTCCCAATTCGTGAGAATTAAAAAAAAAAGTACTTTTAAAACTTTGTTGGGGCTCGGGAGCCGGGCCCGTCTGCCCCCCCCCCCCCCCCTCCCGTGGATACGCGCCTGCATACACACGTAGGCCTACACACGCACACAGGGTTACAATATAGCTATATTTAGTGCTTGATACACAGTTGAAAGTCAGTTATTGAGACAATATTGATACAGACTGCATAATAAGGTCACGGGGCATTTTATTGATATTACTCAGTGCAAAGAAGGCAATTTATGACACATTTTAGTAGTAAGATCATGCTCAGAAATCGAAGTTAAAGGTAATACAAAGGTTTGGGAAATTTTGAAAATTGGGTAGATATGGATTCTTTACAATTTTGATATACATGTATTTGGATGCCCCTTTGGATGTTTTATAAGCACTACAAAACTTAATCCCTAAAACACTTCCGCTTTAGAGAAAAATTGAATATACAAATTTACCGGTGTTCCCGGAAAATTGTGATAAATTTCAAATCGCGCCTACGGCCGTTCAATGGTAGCTGCGACCATGAACATTTCGGAATATGTAGTTGTGATATATAATTTCCAAACGGGAATGGCTAATCGGTCGAATTTAGTCAAGAACCTTTGTTTTATAGCTTAGTTAATATCTTGACCTTGAGAGGGAGCTATACAACGATCACTTAATATTGTAGGATCGCTTGTGCTTCCAATATGTTCATTTGAACCAAATTCATGACCCCATACCAAACTTTGTTATACCTTTGACGATGCAAACTTACAGTGTATCAAGTCATATGTGTCTTCAAAATACAGACCACCTCTCTATAACGGTCACTCTCCATTGATCGGTTTTTATATTCAGGTTTGACTGTGTTTTAAAAATCAAGTGACCCATTGATAATGGAATGGCATGAGGAGAGAGTCGGAGGGGAGATCCTGAGAGAGAAAGAGAGAGAGGGGTAGACAGGCAGAGAGAGAGAGAGAGGTGAGGGAAGAGGGGGAGAAAGAGAGAAAATGTGATACATTTAGATGATGGAGGGCATGGAGGGGCGTAGAGAGAGGGGGAGTGGAGGGGAAGTGGAAGAGGAGAGAGAAAGGGGGAGAGAGAGAGGGGAGGAGTAGAACGTAGGTGTGTGTGTGTGTGTGTTACCTCCAGACTTGTTTAAGTTTGTTTTCTTTATATAAGTGAAAACCAATAAAAATTAACATATATATTATGTTTAGGTACTTATACGTTTACTTTGATGCTAAGTTATATATGCTGCAAATAAACTTGTGTTTAATTATGTTTATGTAAAAGCAATCAATATTAATCACGTTTATTCTATTCAAAGGTATGTTATGGTTTGTATTACACATTTGGAGAAATAAAACAAAATTGCTTTAAAAAAACGTTTAACAAAAAAGTCTGTGTGTGTGTTTGTGTGTGTAGGGGGGTTCGTTAATCTAAAGCATATCCTGTGGACAATGATTAGTAGCTATGTATATCGATACTATCCCAGAATAAAGCTGGTACTAAAGAGGTTAAATTATGATTACTGAAATGTTGCAATTTACATGTTATTTTCTTGTTCACAGTGCTATACAAGTGCATGGAACCCAATCTTGTATATACACTCACAAGCACGCACAGGGGCACTCACAACCCACATAAACACAGGGGGCGAATCCAGCCGGCTGCAAGATGAGGGTGGGGGTGGGGGCAATCCGTGAGAGAATATTTAGCAGCGACTCAGCCAGCCAGTGAATAACCGGGGGGGGGGGGCGGCGGGGGGTAAGAGCCCTCTTTTTTTTCTTCCCAATTCGTAAGAATTCTTTTGGGGGGTTGGGGCCGGGCCCGACTGCTCCCCCCCCCCCCGTGGATCCGCGCCTACCTACACACGTAGGCCTACACACGCACACAGGGTTACAATGTAGCTATATTTAGTGCTTAACACACAGTCGAAAGTCATTTATTGAGGTAATATTGATACAGACTGCATGATAAGGTCGTGGGGCATTATATTGCTTTTTATTTACACTCACTGCAAAGAAGGCAATTCATGACACATTTTAGTAGAAAGATAATGCTTAAAAATTGAAGTTAAAGGTAATAGAAAGTTTTGAAAATTGGGTGGATAGTAATTCTTTACAATTTGGATTTATTTGGATGCCCCTGTGAATGTATTATAAGCACTAGAAAATTAAGCCTCTAAAACCCCTGCTTTCGAGAAAAATTAAATATAACCATTTCAAATAGCGCCTACGGCCGTACAAGGGTAGCTACTACCATGGAAATCTCAGAATATGTTGTTGTGATATTATAATTTCCAAACGGGAAAGCTATCGGTCTACAGCTTAATTAATATCTTGACCAAAAAGAATTCGCCAAAAAGATGTTTGAGCGCCTTTTTTGTTTGAAATGCAAATTATTGCATGTCTTTTTTAATGTTCGTGCATTTTAGTTTTAATGGATATTTGACGTCGCTCATGGATCTGAAACGCGCAACCCTACACTCTTCACAGACAAATAGAATGCACAGCCGAACAAGAGCACTTCTTTTGCAACTTTTTACTTTCGATCTACCCCCTTTATTTTGATGTACTTTACTGCACATTTCATGATTAAGAAATCACGACGAATAGGGTATCATTTCAAAGACGACTAAACACAATCTAATGAAAATAAACGTATTGATGATTATGTCACAACAAGATATATATAATCGATCATATTTTAATTTCCGTACTTATTTAGTTTAAATTTAACCGTATGCATTGGCTGTCAGAATCGCTTGGTGCAGTTTTACAGGCTCATCGAACGTCGTTTAAAGTATTCACCCGAAGAATTAAAAGTATTTTGAATTGATGCAAAATTCATATCATTGCGAAGGGAAGCCTTACTGATTATATAGAACAACTTCCCTCTTCAAAATATGTTTGGGGCCCGCAGTAATCATCTCTCAAAAATGTTAATTTTGAAATCCAGATTTTCTGCCTTTATCGGTCCTCCGTAGAACGTCAAGATTCGTGACGTCACATGCGAGACACAGCTTGCCACAACATTGTATTTTACGCCTCACAATGATGTCTATATGATTTTTTAGCAAATTATCCGTGTTATTCAAGCAAAATTCTTTCCATCCATATAATCAATTGTTCACTGAGAGCAGGTTTTACCGTGATTAAATAAATGCAATACTATAGATATATCGACAGCTAGAGGTCTTGCTGTTTGAATAGGCTCAAGGGGACGTTGTATCCTGCCATATGGGTGTAAAAATACATAATCACATGTATCTTTTGATACAGGGAGAACAAGGTGAATCTATATGTAACACGTTTCATGCAAGCACATAAGCTTTTGCTACGCTTCTAAGCGTTGTACATTGTGATTGTAAGTGCAGAACGCCTACAGTTTATTTCAGATTGCCCTACCTCCCTTCCCCTTCCTGGCCTTGCGGGTGGATTCATTTAGGTTCAATTTATTACGGTAGGAGAAAGGGAAACAATTTGCCCCGTCTAAAAGATAAACCAACAAGAAAGAAAAAAAAAACGCAGCCATTTTTCGGTGGTAGTAGTTGTCTGTCAATATTGTTCAACTTTCACAGGGTTTACTCTTACTTCCCCAATTATTTTTTATTGGGCACCCCCTCCCCACTAACATCCGTACTCCAACCAGAGCCCTTTAAAAAGAATTGTTTTCTTACACTGAACTATATGGATCCTAGTAAGCATAGACAAGTGGCGACACCTAAAGGCAAGATCTGGATTCATCCAGAATCTGCTCTGTTCTTATCGTTCCCTATACATTTGATTCGCGCCGTCGAAGATGGCGTTAACAACAAACGTCTAGCAGCCCAGCCTGATCAACCACCGGGCGTCCTTATTCATGATCACGCCACCTCCGGCTGGCAGCAGGTATGCATTCACAATAACTATGTATGTATAGCAGTGGTGTGCGTTCTCATAGTCATTACCTGTTAATTACACCATGCCAGGGAGCATAATTTATCCTCATTTAGCTACAACATAGCACTGCGATAAAAAAAAATGTCATGTATTAAATCGATGCATACAGTACTTGCAGCATAGGACTACACAAGAAATGCTTTAGATTAACGAAATTCCCGCCCGTACCCCCCCCCCCCTCCTCCCCCTCCCCCCTCGTATCTCTCTTTCTTAATCTCTCTTTCTCTCTCTCTCTCTATGCTCCTCTGTACGCCCTTAATTATTTGGGCATCACGTTTAGCTAAGTCAAGCTTTGTAGGACAAGGGATCACTTGCTAAAGGGACATCAACATTTAGGACGGTGACAATATATGCCATCGCCCCTCCTAAACCCCAACCCTTTCTCTCTCTCTCTTTCTCCCCCTCTCTCTCTCTCTCTCTCTCTCTCTCTCTAGCTCTCTCTCTCTCTCTCTCGCTACTCTCTTTTTCTCTCTCTCTCTCTTTCTCTCTCTACTCCCCCTCTCTCCATCTCGCTACGCACCTCCACGCACTCCATTTGTGTATCACAATCGCTACGAAAGGCTTTACCCCTCTCTCTCTCTCTCTATCTCTCCCTCTATTTATCCTCCTCTCCCGCCCTCTTTATATGCCCCTCCATTATCCACGGGTGACCTGATATTTAAAACACAGTCATAACCTGAATTAAAAAACCGCTAAATTGACACAAGAAGAGTAACCATTATTGACAGGTGGTCTTTACGTGCAGGTTTATAGTACCGCTATAGGTTTCAATGTGAAGCGTCGTTTAGTGATAATTGTATTTTAAACGCGATACATCATAAATGCTAGAAAATATTGTTTGTTCGGTTCACAATTTTTAATACATGTATGTGTTACAGGTGTTTTGGGATTGCTGTACACGATAGGGCGTATCGTGCGGAGAAGCAATGTATGGGTGTGACAATGGACCTATTACAGATGGACATTCATCGTTTTCTTAATTAATTCATTGTAATTGTCTCCGTCAATGTCGTCTCAATAACATTACGTACATGTTTCTTTACTTTGATCTCATGATGGTCACCGCCAAAAAGCTGGGACAGAATCAAGATAGTGATTTTACACATGTTAATCTTCATGCGCAGAAGATAATAAGTCGCTTAAACCATGGAAAATCGATGTGCAGTTCTGGTTCATATTCGGAAATTGTTGTTTCTTGTACTGTATTTTATTTTGAGAAACATGTTGATATTACCAGATAGAGGTTATATTTGGATTGTTTGTGATTTAAAATCCCGTTTCCCCCAGTTTTCTTATAATATTCCAGAGTTTCAACACACAGGGCTTATAAAGATCATGGCCTTCTAATTGTTTTATAAGGTCATGAGTGTGTGCGAAAGTGTGCAAATCAGTAAATAATACAATTCATATCACCAAAATCGTCTGCTTTTCAACACCATCCAAACAAAACCCAAGAGAGGGAAGCTGCTCCTTTGTAAATGACCGAAAACTGCTTACGCAGTCGTTATTGTTAAAACAGCTGAATGTTCTAATTAAGATGCACATAATCAGAAGGCGGTGACTATCATTGGATCAAAGAAAGAATCACGTTGAATGTTCATCTGTAATAGGTCCATGGTGTGACAGAGACGTCAGCCTTGTCCTCCACACTTAGCACACGTAAATGTACGTATCTTCATATAATCAAATACATTTATTGCAGAGTAAACAC
The DNA here is from genome assembly GCA_035222895.1 of Strongylocentrotus droebachiensis. Classification (NCBI taxonomy): domain Eukaryota; kingdom Metazoa; phylum Echinodermata; class Echinoidea; order Camarodonta; family Strongylocentrotidae; genus Strongylocentrotus; species Strongylocentrotus droebachiensis. The sequence goes on along the minus strand of JAVYIG010006665.1, from coordinate 28,093 downwards.
AATTTCGATTGTTTCAAAATTGGTGAAGCCAAATACGTTCAACTCTCCGAACGGTGTGACAAATAAACAAATTAAATGCTGCCAAAAACAATATTGAAAAGCTGCACTTTATCAAGCAACTAAATTGTCAAGTTCGGGTAAACAAGTGCATGTTGTCATTGGACATGCATTTTTGTCATCAGATTTTTCCAGAGCACTTTTTTCTATCAGTTTTCATGTCTGTTTTTGTCCAGCCTCGACCAAATTTCTTCCTTTATAGGTCATGTTACAATTATGTACACCCTTTCGTGTACGTCGGCGTTTGTTCATTGTATGCGTATCAGACAAATCACCATACGAATACAGAATCAAAGACCATATAAAGAACATTACAAAATAAAACTTAGCCGTCGCTCTGAGCTGTTACCGACATCTTATATATCCCATGTATATATTGATGTATTTGTTTCGTCTTTGATGACATGTGTATAATGATGTACAGAAAAAGTGAGTGTTGGAACATGTTCGTAGTAGGTACATGGTTGGAAGAGGGTTTTATTTTGTTGGTAAAGGACACACCAACAATGTTCGGTCCTTATGGGCAGTTTTTTTTCTTGTTATACAGGTGTTCCCTGAAACACGGTTGAACTTTTGGAGAACGCAAATTTCCCTTCCCGTCGCTCCACAGGGTAATTTCAATAGCCTAATTGTATGTCCCATCAAAATCATGTTTGGAATAAGTAATGCGTGATTGTCATCTTCGCACGTTTCAATAGGTGACGCACAAGACCCTTTCTGGTTGATTTACTGAAAATAGTTGCTATTGTGTAGAAATATTTAATGTAGTCTTTGAAGGGAAAAGGCGCAAAGGAGAAAAACAAAACTGAACGATATGTTGTACTCATCAAACGGGAAAGGTGTCCATGACTTTGTTACAGTCCACTGACCAAATTGCCAATTTGAAATTGGCTTAGATTAAGCGATCACTTTTTTTTCAAACAGTCATAGCTTTCTTCCCATTGGTCCGATTTATTCAAACTTCCGCTATTGTGTGTGCGTTATTTGTTCTGCATTCATACCAAAAAAAAAATTATACCAAGGGTTGAATTACCCTTCAATGATTACCAGAAAAGTTGGTTTGCATTCCGAATCCGCAATTCTACCTAGAATCGAGAGTCAACAAATTGGTTGAACTGACTCCCCATTCGTAACAACCAATTAGTGGTAAAAGGACACGATACAATGGACAAGGAAGTTAACAAATATAGAGGAAATTGATACGTTTAATTAAGAGAAAAGTACAAAAAGCTAAACATTGTATTGACCATAGAAAATCCGAGTAAATATAATTAAAAAACCACACTCAACCTTTACTATTACAAGACAACGTGGAATTATCTATTTATGGTTGATACTGGACTTCAAAACAATACAGTTGAATGAATCCTTAAAAAGAGATCCATGCATTAAAACGTCATTAACCGATAAATGTTTATTTGACAAAGATTGATTTTTCCTTAGCACTACATATCAATTCATCATGTTGAGACCCGGAAAGACGTTATCTCATAATATTTTTTTAAGCCCGGTACCACACGCTTCTCCTGCAATCCCTGTGTACATAGGGGCGGCTGTATTAGATATGAAAATCTGAACAACCACTATCTTCCTGATTTATAAGGACAATAATAATATTAACAACAGAAATTTCAGTGCAGAAATCTTTTGAAATTTACATTTTATCAAATTGTAATATCATTCAGTTCCTCGGTCATTAAGATTTTAAATGTTTGAATGTTCAAATAAATATTATATCACCATTTTTTCATAAATCGGATCGCGGTCATATCGTGTAGTGTGCAACCGTCTTTAGATAGACCTAAAACACTTCTACATCTAAACATATGATAATTTGGTAATCCTAAAGGCATATTGACAGATTTTCAAATAATAACAAAGGTAATGATAACAATATGGCACCAAGTGCATTTTTTTCATCTTTTATAAATGACTAAGATTAAACACAAATATTGTGGACTTTTAATAGAACTATATGTCTACCTCGTATTTCTACTCTATAGTTATGAAATAAAATTACTCCAGATTTAACACAATATAAGAAACAACAGAAAGTTGATATCATTAGTTTAAACACTGGGGTTTTAATCAAAAAAAGGATTCAAATTGTCGTTTTCTCGATGTTATCAGAAAAAAAGACGTTTATAATAATCCAAATTGTGATTATGCTTTCCTTACTTTACTTTGAGGTAAATAATTATGCAATTTTTAAACAAAATTAAATTTTAGCAAGGACATACAATTTGTTTTCTTCAATTAGTTCAAAATCATATTTTAAAATTGTTTAATAAAATTATCCTTTTTCAAACAACGCACAATTGCAAATACCTTCAAGAAATCAACTCAAGAACAACACTATCTAATCACATTTCCCTACATCTCCCATCGTTGAATTACTATATTTCTTTTCCAGATATTATCAAGATAATCTATGTCAACGTTTTGGGGCTCGACTTCCCCTTTAAGTGAAAGAAAAAAGTGAAGGCACTTTAGGAATGTCTATTATTAAAGACTTAATAGTATGCAGATGTATACAATTCATTATTTAAGAGAAAGAATATGCCATTATTTACAAACACTTATTATGCATAAGAGTATAACTAATCTACTGCTACACATTTTCTATTTCATTTTTAATGACTTTCTTCTAGGTGAACTTACAGTCTCAGCTTTAACACAAAACAAAGCGGAACAAAATGAAATGGAATAGAAACCGAACAAGAGTTAAATGCTATGCATAAAAAATGTAATAAAACACACGATTTTAAAAAAGTTCACGATCGCAAAGACTTTAAAGAAATTATCTCAAAAGCATTATTTAGTATCATAAGACGGGTCCTAGAATGTAAGCAATTCGAATGGTCAATTGACATCACGTGGGCGTGTATTAGTTCTTCCCATCGTACAGAACATCTCCCATCAAAAATTGATAACACACGCTGGATACCTGCCGATATCGCTTTTGCGTAATTTAGCCGAATTTAATTTGTGCATAATTTTCAATATCTAGATCTAGATCTATAATATTCTAGACCAAGATCTAGTAAGATCTAAATATAATATCTATCTATAATCTAGATCTAGACTATGTTATTAAGTATTGCCGACCCGTATTATAAAACAAATAATGCACTGTTTTGCTCTTGTGTTAGCGCAGTTCCAGTTCACTCAGTTTAGTCAGTGCATTATTTGTATACCAGTACATCGTTGGAATTTTCGCGCATTATTAATGCTAAATGATAAGGCTATTGACATTACCTTTGTAAACTTTCTCAAAAGTCTTTAGGATCGTCTAAAACACACTTTTGCGAGAAAGACCGAGAATTTGTATCTTTTCACCACACTTCTACGTATACAGTGCATACATATTGCTCTGTATATGTTTCCTATGACACCGGTCACGTGATGTATATTCTGCAGCCTATTGTCTGGCGAGGATGAAGGCGGCCAGCATGGCCACGCCCATAGCAACGAAGCTGGTTGTCACGGTGGTACCTCCATTGCAGAGGTTGGTGTTGCAACAGTAGGTACAGACACCGAATAGACAGCCCTCAATACAGACATGCTCACATGAACGTGCTACTGTTGATCCAGAAACTGTTTTCTATATGATAAAAATGATAACAAAAACAACAGTAGTAGCGATGGTTGTAGTGGTAAGATGCGGAGAAGGAAAAATATAGTAATGATACTTCTACCGCTCCTACTACTACTACTACTACTTATAATTATAATATTACTGATAATGATAGCTATAATAAGAATATTATAATAGTTATGTTAATTAATAGATTAATCACACTAGTGATAATCAAAACACAAATAATAAAACTATTCCTTTTTTTATGAATTTTATCCGTATTTAGGAAAAAAATGTTGATTATAATATGATGATGAAATGAAATATGGTATAATCAAAATGCTCAATTTGGTTTATACTATTGCATTGTTTCACAATTTGTATAATAATAACAAATGGCACTTTTATATATATTTTTTCTTTCACCTTTTGCACTAGTAAAGCATGAGCAATTTATTTCAAATGAGTCTCCTGTTTTACAAGTCATATCTAATAATTATAATTACAATGATCATAATAATACTACTAATAATAAATAACATAATAAATATTAACGATGTCAAAAATGATGAAAATAATATTGATAATTACAATAATTAAAATATCAAAAAAGGTGCCATGAAAGTTTGACCAAAACATTTCTGCCACAGCCTAAGCCCGATCAAGTCAAGACCCCGAGTATAGGAGCATTTGAAGATTATTCCTTTTTAGGGGGCATCTTCTTCAATGATATTCCTCAACAGTACCATCGCAAAAATGAGAAAGCTTACAAGTAATTTTTCACCTTTACTAGAATACACCCTTCTCCTAATATGGGAGACATTAAAATACTCAAAGTGAACCAGGAAGCGTAAAATATAAGGAAATAGAGCAAATGTTTATCGCCTGGTGTAGGTGAAAGTATAAATCCTGTTTGTGAATGAAGAAAGACAAGAATAAGGAATGGCATTTAATGATGATATATTCGAGATTTTTTTACCGGGGTACAATCCTTCTTCATGAGATTAAACAAATGCAAGTGGATGTCTTACCGAACAATAGCTGATCGGAATAAAAGAATTGGGACAGCTGTTCGATGCGCCTGAAATTATCGGGATGAAAGGATCATTACAAGCCCCGCCTTGACACGAGTAGCAATCAATGGCCCAGGTACCTGTGTTATCAATGAGAATGGAAATATTATACACTACAAAACAGGTTCTAGAAAGTAGGCATTATAATAGGTTAAATGAAAACCTACCAGTCCCCTACCGTTCCAAGACGTTCCCATCAAAAGGTGATAACCCACGGCTAGAATCGATGATGCGTGGCTAAGATGCGCGTATATCGATATCTCTGGCGCATACACAATTAAGACGAGATGAAGTGCAAGAGTTTTAAAATGGCATGCAAAGACCTTAAGCTATGGTCACAACTTTTTAGCCTGCTCGATTGCTGCTGGAATTTAGACATCGCACAACGATTTTTGGAGAAGTCGAGCAGGCAGTAGAGCCCCAGAAATGCATGGGCGGTGCCCTGTCGATTTTCCGTCGGTCACCGGTCGATTTTAGGTCAAAACTGGGCAAAATCAAGGAGCTTCTACAGGAGGCGTCCCGGCAGTGACCGACTGATGACCCACCTATTCCTGAGCGGTCTCCACCGGCCACCGGCTGATTTGAAAGAAATTGCCCAGTGATCGGCAGGGCACCAAAATACGCCCGGGCACCGACCTAATCGAGCGTTAGCCGTCTAGCTATTGAGGTCAAATATCGAAGCCGCTAGGTCAAAGGCTGCCGAACGATTTGGAAGTCGCCACCCTCTGACCGACTGATCTCCCAGCAGCGACCGGGAGGCGAACGCTCAACAGCCTATGACCTTGCGGATTCGATTTTTGACCTAAATTGCTCAGCGGCGAACGTTCGACTAGGTCGGTGCCCGGGCGCGTCTTATTTTTGTCCTACCACGGCGAGCCCAGATTGAGCTCGCGAAGTTAACCTGCGCATGCGCACTCGCAAAGGCAAATGAGTTCATGCTGGAATCTGGGCTCCCCCCCCCCCATTACAAAAAACATCGGTGCTTGTTCATACCGAAGTGCGCATGTTTACCACTTTGCACGGTTCACATTCATGCAAGGAATGTAAAAACAGCCTCAATAAGAGAGTTTACAGATAGCACATGGTACAAATGATCCCAAATATCCACAGATCTTTTACACATGGAAAAGTTCCACTTTGAGCATCTTAAAATAACAACTGCCAAAGTCCTAGATGTGCTTCATGAATACCTTTTGTTTGCCCTCTTGAAAAGAATACCTCCATCTGCGTATCTTAGAATGTACTGTTGGTGCATAAATGAATAATGTTACATAACTTTCATGAGCGCATATCCAGTATTCATCTCTGTGGGTTTTACCGTTTTGGTACAAATATCTGCCCATGCGCAGATTGTATCTATGAACTGGCTTATTGCTTCCGGCAATCCCCAGTGTAACCGATTATCCCATGGGTAGAAAATGGTAATGTAGATTCGAACCGCAAACCAAGTGCTTCACAGTCCGTTTGCGTATCCACTATTAACATCAAAATGCGTTTAAACGTACCATGTCATTTGATAGACTAGTTACTCCTCACTCGTAAACCACTTTTTTCGAAGGAAAGGGAAGCCAAAATACCCTTTCCACTGATTTATGATATCGTTTGCCAGTTGATTGTATTTTATAATTTCCGCAAAATGTATCCGTTTAGAGCCAGCAAATGTGACTAACATAAACAAATATTTATTAGGCTAACGGATAAGGTGATTAAGGGAAAGGATCATATATAGTGAATATGGGAAGAGAAGAAGGAATGGAGGGAACGGATTAAGTGAATAAGGGATTGGCATAAGTAATAAAGGTAAAACTGTAAAGGTTAATAAGGACTGAGGGAATTAGCAAAGGGATTAAATGAATACGAAAACGGATGAAGTTGATAAGGGCAGTGATTGAGAAAAGGGATACAGCGAAATAGGGATGGATTAATTGAGTAAGCAAAGGTATTAACTGAACAAGGATAAAGACATAAACGAAATAAGGAAATGAATTTCGTTAATGAGGGCAGTATTTGAGGGAAAGGATTACGTGAATAAGGGACAGATATCAAATTGAAAAAAGGAGCTGGTTAATTTACTAAAAGCAGTGATTAGGTAAATTAAGGGGGTGCATAAGCGAATACGTCAATAACGGTAGACATCATTTTGAATAACGAAAGGCATAAATTTAATCAAACGGGCCTTACCTACGACCATTGAGATCAAAAGAGCAGGAACAAAAAAAGACTTCATGACTAACTCGTCTGCCTGAACGAATTCTAAAAGATAACACAAAAAGAAGAAATGAAAAATATTCTATGATGAATACCTAATCTTATTTATTATATCAATTATTTCTTACTAAGACGTACCAAGGGTAGCTTCATTTATCAATATGTCCATTTTTATAGAGCATGGATACAACAGGGCAATATTTACAATTAAATTTAAATTATATTTGCATGAATATGTATTTCCTTCACAAAATTCCCTAAAAGCACATGAATTGAAAAGGAAAAGGGCGAAACAAAATGCATACAACTAGTACATTCTTCTTTTTTGTTTTCACATTTTATTTAATACAGTTCTAACTAAATCATATATAATTATCCAAAATTGAATTATTTGTTATATTATTCAATTGTTCCAAGCTGTATGGAAGTTTAGTGAAAAGTATTCATCTAAGCAGGTACTGGATAGTACTATTTTTTTTCCGAGGGGCGAATCCTCGAGGAATTGCCTGCCAGTCCCTCCAAAGATATTTATTTTCCACTATACTTTCGAACTAAATGCTCGGTATATTTGTTTTATAACCCTTCTTTATTACAGGCGGCAAGGTTATGAACAGTCCATGCAGGGACTCGCTCAGCGGGTTGTCTACATTAGGGACTTTTAGATTCGCACGAAGACAATAGGTCTATGCTACGATCGACGTCCTGTTAAAGCACTGCCGTGAATAGAAGGACCACGTATCAGTCCACGCAAATCTAAAAGTCCCTAATGTCATTAGGAGGACGTGTACACGTTTTATCTCTCAAAGAAGGCCTATTTTTTTAAATATATTTCTGTCTCTATATAGGTGTTAAATGGGTACCCGGTAGGATGCGAAAGATATTGTGGTTTGATTAGCAGGTGGCGCTTGTAAAATGGCGACTGGCTGGAATGCTCCCTAGGGAGTGGAAAATGTGCATACATTGTGTGCGGGCAAGCACTGGATCCAATGACCGGGGTAATAGTATATATATAAAGCGCTTATAGACATTTGTATTAAACGCTATATAAGCGGAATATTATTTTTTTTAATAATAATTATTATATCATTTTACTTAAGGCGTCATTAGACGGACATTTGGAGTAAAACAAAAAAGTGAATCATTAGGTAGACATTTTGATTAGGAGGACAATAATTATACTGACAAGTTTCAGGGTTAGTGTTAGGGTTTAGGGTAAGGGTTGAAACCTGTAACTTACAAGCATAGCTTTTACCACAGGCCTCTCAATGTTTCACTCTTCTCTTTTGGTTTCATGTTTTAATTGATGCATTCAAACAAACTTATATCAGGTACTCTTTTTATGTTTTGTATATGTTTGTTAAAAAAATTCACATTTATTCGTGAAAACATTGTAAAGTGTTTAATATATTATGTTAAATATGAAATAATAAACCGAAACTGAAACTGAAAAGTACTACACCAGCTTCACACGAAATGTATTACATGTTGCCATGGTATATTGATTATTGAATACAATGGCTGTTCGTCGCATTGAATCAACTTATTTCGCTTCAGTAGCGATGATTAATCATTTGCATCATCTGAGCAACATACACGGATCCATGGTTAACACAAATTCGCAGACATCCTAAATAAAACGCGCGTCGTAAGTCAAATACGCATAACCAGGCCTTCCACATACGCTTGTCAATTTTAATACATGCGTTCAGTGAGATATCGGCGACTTCGCACTAACGACGATTTCGTGCAACAATGCCCTGGTTTTCCCCAGTCACACAATAGACTTTGCAACTCTCCCCTGGAATCGGAATAAACCATGCATTATTTAATATGTATTCAATTTTCATCTCCACTCCCACATTTGTACCGCTCTTTTGTTCTCGTTCGGTCCATGTATCCCCACTGGAATGGTTATGTTCAAAATTAATTTCTACAAAAAAGTCCTTCATCTTTCTTTGTGTTTCTTTTTATTTTTATAGCGAGAGAAAAATAAGCTGTGATTGTAAATTCTGTAGAAGTGGTGCATGGAAAGACTACCACCATATAGTCTCCCTTTTCATTAACTTATAATGTATTCATACTTCATAAAAAACAGAAAGTGGGAATCCCCACGCACCCTGTCTACAGTACCGGATCTACCTACTCTTCTCCTCTTTGTGTGTATCTCTTTATCTGCATTTATAAATTTCATAAGAGGGTAATATCCTTACAATGTATAATCATATTTAGGGCGTGGTGTTCAAAGCGCGCCATATCAACTAGTACCTCCACTTTAATCAACAGTGATGAAAATGAATACATTCCTAGTGTAAAGGCAATAAATTAGGTAATTCAAACCTATTAAAATATTTTGACTGAACGTTTGTGCAAACTCAAAAATACTTCATCCCCCGGTCCCCAACAGGAAAAAATGATGGATAAAACGAATACCACCATGTTTTTCTTCTCCTCTGTGTGTATCTCTTTATCTGCATTTGTAAATTTCATAAGAGGGTAATATCCTTACAATGTATAATCGCATTTAGGGCGTGGTGTTCAAAGCGCGCCATATCAACTAGTATCTCCACTTTAATCAACAGTGATGAAATTTAATACATTCCTTGTGTAAAAGCAATCAATTAGGAAATTCAAACCTATTGAAATATGTTGACTGAACGTTTGTGCAAAGTCAAAAATACTTTTTTCCCCGGTCCCCAACAGGAAAATATTCCTCTGTACAATAATGCATTATGGTTCAAGGCATGGCCACAAGGAGGATATTTTTTTGTTGGGGATCGGGGCAAAATGCAATGAAGTATTGATAATTTAATGCATTTTTTTTTGGGGGGGGGGCTGCCCCCTACCCTAGCCCCCGCTGCGTACAGTCATGATTCAGTGGCAAAGCAATGGCCTCGTAACTGTGAGGCCCCATGAACAGAAAACCGTCTCAATGTACTATATTAGTGCCCTTTTGTAAGGCATTAATCCTCATTACTGTCAGTTATGACTTAAGGACATAGGTCCCCTAGTTGATAAGCATAGTAGCACCTACATGCTTTACAAACACTCGCAAATTGTTATTCAATAAAATCTGAGAATGTAAACTATTATCTAGATCTATTAGATATAAATCATTGTCAAAATCATTCCATAAATTTGGGTTAAAACAAATTATTCCACCTTATGACCAAACAATGTATGTATAATTCGGAAAATTCTCCGTCACGGTAATATAGAAATAACAATTAATACAGCTAAAATAAAAAGAAATCCCAGAAGGTTCAATTCACTATTAGTGGTTTCATTTTGATTTCAGATAGTGAATTCAAGATTCTATATTGATTTGTACTATAGTAATAGCGAACTGAACCCCTAGGATATTTATTTAACGGTTGAAATTAAATATATATATATTAGTAACAAATATGTACGCCTTCATACACACGCGCACAGAGAGAGAGAGGGAGAGATGCACTGGCACATGCACACTATCTCGTCCACGTGAAACATAATCGCAAATATGTATTCGAAATGAACCTAAGAAAATGGAAACTGATTCGTGCTGAACATTACATTTGCCTACCAATCCTAACAGGATTTCCCTGAGCAATACCATGGCATTGAAATTACTCTGAGTTGATTGTCCAAAATTTTATTCAGTTTATTTTTTTCAAAATATATAATGTTGAGTTAAATGTTAAACAAACAAACATGGAACAATTATAATGTATCGAACTGAGCTTAGTATTCATTTAGATCAGGACTTACCAATGAAAATATAATGAATCGAGCTGTATTTGTGTGGAGACCCGACTTGGATTGAAATTCCTGCCAATAAAAATACCTGAGTATCACCTGGTCATCAATCTTGCTAGTGAAGTGAAACTGGATGTGCATATCACAAATACACGCACACACATACGCACGCACACACAAACGCACGCACATATAACTTTTTATCGAGCGTTAACGGATGAACCAAGGACGTTTAAATATATATTTTAGATGGAAAGCTGCGCGCGCGGAAATCATTACGCGAATGGGATTAGGCTCCGCCTCTTTCGGATCATTTGAAGACGAAATCAGCACCCTAAGCGGCATTCTTTATCAAAGAGATTCGATCATACATAGTATGTCCTCCAAAGGAGGACTAAAGGGACAACTAAATTTATTTTATATCTATATTAATTAGCGATGATTAATCATTTACATCATCTGAGCAACATTCACGGAACCATCGTTAGTACAAATTCGCAATCATCCTAAATAAAACGCGCGTCGTAAGTCAATTACGCATAACCAGCCCTTTTATATACGCTTGTCAATTTTAATACACGCGTTCAGTGATATATCAGCGACTTCGCACTAAAGACGATTTCGTGAAACAATGTCCTGGTTTTCCCCAGTCACACAATCGACTTTACAACAATTTTCATCTCCACTCCCACATTTGTACCGCTCTTTTGTTCTCGTTTGGTCCATGTATCCCCACTGGAATGGTTTTGTTCAAAATTAATTTCTTATAACAAAAACGTCTTCATCTTTCTTTTTGTTTCTTTTTACTTTCAAAGCGAGAGAAAAACAAGCTGTGATTGTTTATTCTGTAAAAGAGTCACTACATTTTAAAAGAGGGCGTATTGATCATAACGGGTTGTAACTCCTGACGGATGGCGGAAGAACAACTGATGAACTCCCAGATGATGCATGGGGCGACTACTACCATAGTCTCCGTTTTCATTAACTTATAATGTATTCATACTTCATATCAAACATGTGGGAATCCCCACGCACCCTGTCTACACTGCCGGATCTACCTACCCTTCTCCTCTGTGTATGTGTATCTTTTTATCTACATTTATATATTCCATGAGAGGGTAATATTCGTCTAATGTATCATCACGTTTAAGGCGTGGTGTTAAATGCGCGCCATATCAAGTAGCTGAATCAGCAGTTATGAAAATTACTAAGAAAAAACTCTTCCATTTTTAATGATATTGTTGCAGGTCAAGGGTGGGCACAATTGTTTCCAAAGCAATGTTTATTCATTTTATTCGCGAGCGAGAAAAATGAATTAGTCTCTTTTAGTAACATTTGGTACATACATTGTGTGTTATTGTTGCCATGGTTGCAGGTCGGGGCCCGTCGGGGCAGGCACAATTGTATTCTAGGCAATGTTAATCCTTTTCTTTTTTCAGGGGGACGAGCAAGTGAAAACATTTAATACAAAATAGGCTAGCAAGCAGTTCGCGCCAGCGAAGAGTTTCGAATTTGTTATATCACTTATATTTTCCTATGTTCATTTGTCTTAATTTTCAGGGCCGTATGCCGAATATTTTTCTGGTGGGGGAGGGGGAAAGATGCGTTAAAAGTTTTCGAAGAATCTCAAAAGCAAAAGGAGTGAAGGGAGTTCGAGCGACCGAACTGGTCATGAGGGTACTTTTGCATTTTCAAAAGTAGAATTGAAGAATTTGGTATAGGCCTACACTACATTTTTAGGAAAAAAACTGCCCCCCCCCCCCTGGTGCGTACGGCCATGGTCTTTTTTTTTTAAATTTTCCCGTTTTTTTCCTTTCCTTTTCTTTTCCCTTTCCTTTTCTTTTCCCTTTTTCTTCCTTTTCTCTTCTTCTTCCTTTTTCTTTCCTTTTCCCTTTTTTTCTTTTTTCTCTTTCTTTCCTTGTTTTCTTCCCTTTTCCTTTTTTCTTTTTCTTTCCTTTCCTTTCTTTTCTTTTCTTTCCCCTTTTTCTTTTTTCCCCTGGAGCCCGTCAGGGGGGCACTCTGCCCCCCTGCCCCCCCCCCATAGGTACGCCAGTGGCTGAGATGACCTGGGATATAGCCCCTCCTGGTTAACTGTTAGGGAATTCAATGATTTGCCTCTTATAAAGCAAGGAAGGACATGAATGAACATTTAATTAAAAATTGAAAATTAGGTACCCTGAAAATGAATAAATGGCACCATTCGAAAAAGGAATACTTTTTTTTAGACTGAAGTAATCATGAGTAGTCTACCTTTTGGGGAACAATGTCCACATGTTTAGCTTAGTTTCTCTCATTATCTGTACTCTGTGTCTGTTATATTCAAATGCAGCCCTTTAGTATCCTTGGTCCCTCACCCTATACAAAAATTAATTTATTAAAACAATTGTTCTTGATACCAGCAAATGTTGCCCAACTCCACTTCGCATTTTAAAGAATTTTCCGAGCAAGCACCATACCAGATGATGTACATGTCTCACTACCTACACTTCATTGGTAATGAAATTATGATGATGTTTTTGCTTTCACTTAGTTTCAGATGCAGTAGATTATTGCAATTATATGAAGGAAGCACTGGGAAAGTACATCTACTTTTCAAGAATGCCACAGGCCAGAAACAAATCCAGGTGAGAATCGTTCCATGATCTGTTCAAGAAATCACACTTCAGCAGCAATTCTGATGATGACCCATTGTCTATGCTTCTGAGCGAGTCAAAAGGTATCTTCTTTCCTTCTTGTTTCCGAATAGTTAAAATTTAAGATATTCTAAATTGTTTTTAATGCTTAGGTCTCTTAGTTAAGGGAATGAGTGGTCCTATCAAGGTCAGCATCTATTTTTTTTTAAATCCTTAACAAAAATTTCCAATACTAAGGTGATACCACATAAAGTATTTAATTTATTAAGAGACTCTCTAAAATTGGGTACCAAAACTACACATAATAATTTCGCCCAATCATAATGCATTTTAAAGTTTCCCTTTCATAATTGAAATTCTGATAATGATTTTCTATTGATTTTGACTTGGACTTTTTTATTATGATTTTTCTTTCTCTTATTTGCTTTTGCTTTCACGCAGTCTAGAACAAGGATCTTCACTTATTCAACTACTTTCGCTTGGATGACATATGTGTGAAGAAACTTGAAGAACTTGTGTTGAAGGGCATGCTTGAGAAACTAGAATCAATTACATTGATCGTTTTTGCAATGCTTCAATGTTTCAATACCTCAATCTCTCTGTTATACTGTTTGATTTTAAACATTATGAATATCATAAATAAAGCAAACTCCACTCATAATTATAATTGTGTGTACTAGTAATCGCAATGAAATGGATTGATTATAAATTTCAATGAATTGATTTAAAGCAAACGGGTATCATTTTCCATGAGTTCTGAAACAATGAACTGAATGGTTGTACAGGTGTCAGTTTTCTGTTACACTATTGTAATGAACTCCTGCAAACATAAATCTTTAATATTCAAATGTATAGCTCAGAACAGCTATTTATGAGGTATACCTACCTCAATCAGTAATCGCAATGAAATGGATTGATTATAAATTTCAATGAATTGATTTAAAGCAAACTGGTATCATTTTCCATGAGTTCTGAAACAATGAACTGAATGGTTGTACAGGTGTCAGTTTTCTGTTACACTATTGTAATGAACTCCTGCAAACATAAATCTTTAATATTCAAATGTATAGCTCAGAACAGCTATTTATCAGGTATACCTACCTCAATCAGTAATGCATATTAGAGCTTTCGATTCCAGTTCCATGAATCCTCATATCGTATCTTTGTATTGAAGAATTTGTTTATCTATTTTCTTTACATGTTTGTATTCACAGGGGTTGATGCCTTCATTAGAACATGAATATAAGTTACATTTCCACGATTGGTTTTTCTCTCAAAACACAATGTTCACATTTAATTTTTTTTAATTTGTTACTTCTATAGTCATTCTCATCAGAATTGTATTTGGTACTTCAAACTATCCTATAATCATACAATATAATGTTGCTATTTTGAATTGTATCTGTTTAATGAGAAATGAAATTGTTTAGTCAAATTGATATTTCCATGTTTATCATGCATTGTTCAGCTGATAATTGTGTAGTCAGAGATTACGTGTTTACCTGGGTGAAGACAACCTTTAAGCATTGGTAAACTTTGTAGCGTTTGAGACTGTGTACTAAATTTTATTGAAATACCCTAGAAAGAGATTGTGTAAACTGACTTGGTTCTGATACTCTACTCACGAGATATTTATGCACAAAAGTGATGAACAAAAAAGTAACGACGATTATATTAGTCATTTTTCCCATTGAAAAACTCCATGATACATGTACTACATGCATGTCGAGCATTATGTCACATGTGGCATTTACTCGCTACGATTGCTGAATAAACATGTTAACCAGGGCATATATAAAGAATTAGATAAAGACATTTTAGCATATTTACAAGCACTGTATAATGAATTAAATGACCTTCGTATTCCGTGGATGTATACCTGATGAGTCTTTTCCACAAAACCCTAAACGTACATTTCAAAATGCAATACAGTATACTATTGATGATAATTGATGATGATATGTTTGGTATGAATTATTTAATATTTTTGAATTTATGCTCCATTTTCCACTTGCTGTTCTGGTTCCACATGTTTGAATTAAAACTGCTCAGTCGAAATTCATTTTATATGTTTATATTGCAGAGTTGAGTAGTTAACTACAGATTATGGTCAATGATCGATACTGAATCTTTTTCCTTCATTCAAAAATATTTCTTAACATATTTGCTTTATTTCCTATGTGAACAAATATATTTAGCTAGGCCCCTCTCTAAAATTTAGAAATTTCTCATAGTAGTAGAGTAGCAAAAGCCCTAATATCACCCGCATTAATTTCAACAAGAAATGGCAGAATTTGTGTGATATTAAGGGGAGATGGAGGGGGTAAAGAGAGAGGGAGAGGGAGGGAGGGAGAGAGAGAGAGAGAGACTACTTGAACGTGTTCTTAAGTGGAAAGTATATAGTACTTTTAGTGCAATCTTTAGTCCCTACTACATACAATGTACCTGATAATTAAACCTCAAAGAATATTAAATACATATCCATTTTTAGCTTAAGATTAAAGAGAATAGCTTATTAATCATTTTAAAAGCACTTAGAAGAAACAAAATTGATTGTGCCAATATTCATCTGTGCTATTGAGAGTTAATTTATTGTGAGCCGTAGCTTCGTGAACAAAAACTGACATCATACATCTAACATCATAATTATACAAAGAAGAAAAGATGCTCTTATTTTATCCATACATCTATTAAACAAGTATTTTTGCCGTATTTCAGTGTCTACCTCATAAAATTGCTTCACACAATAAAAATCCCATATGTTAGTACGCGCTCGGCTACGAGCCGTCACTTCGTGAAAACAAAATCCAAGCGTTCTATGTGATTTGTGTTTTCACGAAATGACGGTTAAGTTAAAAGTTCATACAGAGACGTTCAGTATATTCTTATCAATAAAAAAAACAGCTACACAACGAGGAAAATGTACTCTATCTCTCAGTTCGCATTATTTTATCTGTACATCAATTAAACAAAACATAATGCCGTATTTAGTGTCCATTTCGAGAATTCCATCCACAAGGGAAAAGTCCCATACGTTTTACGCGCGCGGCTACGTACCGTCACTTCGTGAAAACAAAATCAAAGCGTTCTATGCAATTTGTGTTTTCACGAAATGACGGATGTGTTATAAACAGCTCACACAGAGAAATGAAAAAGCAGCTACAGAAAGAGGAAACTGTACTCTTTCTCGCAGTTTGAATTATTTTATCTGTACATCAATTAAACAAAACGTTTTGCCGTATTTAGTGTCCATTTCGGGAATTCCATCCACGAGAGAAAAATCCCATATGTTTTACGCGCGCGGCTACGTACCGTCACTTCGTGAACACAAAATCACAGCGCGTCCTTGAATTTCGTGTTTTCACGAAGTGACGGTAATGTTTACAGCTCATTTCCCGAAAAAAATATAAGAAATTATGGAAATATTTAAACATAGAACTCAAAATTGAGATATGTTCAATCCCAGGATATAAAATTGATTTGCCTTTGATACATTAAAGAGGTTGAGATTGTGGTTTGAAACTTTGAAAGCGATTTATTCAAAACTAACTTTCTTTTAGTTGCGCGCTTTACCGTCACTTCGTGAAAACAGGGACGGTTTGTGCGAACTCACAAAATAATGCTTTTTTTTATCATTTAAAAATAAGGAAGTTATGATTTGTTTGTTAAAGAGAAGGTTGAGTTCTGGGAAGAGGTGAAAAATAATTTGTGAATATTACTCATTCTTATTATGCAAGTATGGAAGAACATCAGTTAAGACATGTTCCCTGAAAAGCATGGCTCTTCAAATGCCTTCATATTCTAAATATGCATGTAACATCGTAAAAATCGGGGGCCGGTTTTTTACGCCACGTGTTCCTGTAGTCCCATATACATCTTTCTGTGCAAGTGTTTGTAATTTTACCAAGACTTGGCCAAATTTCTTATCATTTTGATGACTCCAAAACCTTGCAATACACACAAATTCTTATATGCTAGATGATCAACCTTTTCTGGTCAGTTCCACACCGTTTCTTTCACAATGCAATCGCATGACCAGAACTCAACTTCATCTTTAAGTATGAACAACTATGGAACTTTGAAAATCACTACACAAAGTCGAAATTGAGTTATCAGTTTATGACGTCATTGCCTCACTATTTATCAATTGCTTTATATATTTTTATCCCATTAATGTATGAATGAATGAATGAGTGAGTGAATGAATGAATGAATGAGTGAATGAATACATGACTAAATGAATAATTGAAAGACTTAATGACTGAATAAATAAATAGATAAATGAATGAATAGCTTACTAAATGA
The DNA here is from genome assembly GCA_035222895.1 of Strongylocentrotus droebachiensis. NCBI lineage: Eukaryota > Metazoa > Echinodermata > Echinoidea > Camarodonta > Strongylocentrotidae > Strongylocentrotus > Strongylocentrotus droebachiensis. The sequence continues at coordinate 10,502 of JAVYIG010006665.1, read as the reverse complement.
AAATATTAATGACAGAACGAAGAAAGGAACAAATGATTAATTAATGAATAAATGAATCAATAAATGAATCAATAAAAGAACGATATTAATATAATAGTGTATCCTCACACACCTTAAATTGAGCCCTTACATTTGTTTTCCGGAAAAAGAGACTTACTTGAAACTACCTCTAAAAGAAGCCGTGTACAAGTATCATGCAACGGTTTATTGATGATATCATGCTCACAAATGTTTGTGAATAATTTTGTCCTTAATCAAGTGAAGAACAGGCTGATTGCATACAGTATTAATAATAGCAATTAAGTATATGAGAGATGCAAGCGTGTTTCCATGGACGCGCGGATACTCCCTAGATTGGATTATAGTTTCTCCATCGAGCACCGGCGCATCTATTAATACAGGCAGTGTATGACTGCACTCTAATCGATACATTTAGTACGTAGATGTGGTAGACAACTGGGATACTTTAATACCTTAATAAGCATGAAATTGTTTGTTGATGTCAGTAATGTCAGTGGTTTCACAAACTATATACTATATATATATATAAATATATACTCACGTACACTTACACACACACGCACACGCACGCACACAAACATTTATATATAGATATATATATATAAATCGGGAAAATTCTCCGTCACGGTAATATATAAATTTCAATTAAAACATTTGAAATAAAATGTCCCATATAATTAAGTTCGCTTTTACCGGTTTCATTTTATTTCGTCAGATGGTGAATTCAAGATTCGATAATGATTTGTACTATAGTAATATTGAATTGAGCTCCCTAGCTAGGATATTTATTTCAACGGTTTTACTTTTATATAAACATATATTAGTGAAAGATATGTACGCCACTCATCCAAATAAAACACAATCGCAAATATATATTCTAAATGAATCTAAGGAAATAAGAACTGACTCGTGCATTCTCTTTAGAAATATTCAAACATTACATTTGCCTTCCAATCAGCACGAGTTTCCCTGATCAATATTTTGGCATTAAACTTGCTCTAAATGTAATTAGGTCTATTTTTCAAAATATACACTGTTTATGTTAAGCTAAATGTTTAACAAACAAACAAAGAACAATTATAATGTATCGAACTGAGCTTAGTATTCATTCAGATATTTAGAACTCCCAGGTGGTGCATGGAAAGACTATATAGTCTCTGTTTTTCATTAACTTATGTTTTCACACTTCATATAAAACATGTGGGAATCCCCACGCACCCTGTCCACACTGCCGGATCTACCTACCCTTCTCCTGTGTGTGTGTGTGTGTGTGTGTGTGTGTGTGTGTATCTGTTTATCTGCATTTATATATTCCATGAGAGGGTAATATTCGTCTAATGTATCATCACATTTAAGGCGTGGTGTTTAAAGCGCGCCATATCAAGTAACTGAATCAGCAGTTATGAAAATTACTACTTTCCTTGTGTAAAAGCAAAACATTAGGTAATTAAAGCATAGTTAAATATTTTGACTAAACGTCTATGCAAACTCACAAATGCTTTTTTTAACATTCACTAATATGGAAGTCATGATTTTTTTTTTAAAGTATGAACAACTATGGAACTTTGAAAATCACTACACAAAGTGGAAATTGAGTTATCAGTTCATGACATCATTGCCTCACTATTTATCAATTGCTTTATATATTTTTCTCCCATTAATGTATGAATGAATGAATGAATGAGTGAATGAATAAATGACTAAATTAATAATTGAAAGACTTAATGACTGAATAAATAAATAAATAGATTAATGAATGAATAGCTTACTAAAATGAGTATATGAATGACAGAACGAAGAAAGGAACAAATGATTAATAATGAATAAATGAATAAATAAATAAATAAATGAATCAATAAAAGAACTAATAACTGAATGAATAAACAATTAAATAATAAAGAAAATGAATTAATGAATTATGAATAAAAGTCTGCTAAACAAAAGATGGTAATTAAAAGGCATTCTACTTCATTTCTATTATGATATTCCTTCCATATGAAATGCAGTGATTGAGAAAGCCTACGAGTTGATTTCCATCCTGAAAAATAGTCTGGGAGGTTCATGATATTTTACAACATGGCCCACTAAGATACCAGTATTTGTACTGTTACAAGCTATAGCATATAATACTTTCATACGTCTTTTCACAATGACACATATTCCTATAACACAAATATTAATATAATAGTGTATCCTCACACAACTTCAATGGAGTTCTGACATTTGTATTCCGGAAACAGAGACTTACTTGGAACTACCTCTAAAAGAAGCCGTGAACAAGTATGATGCAACGGTTTATTGATGATATCATGCTGACAAATAATTGTGAATACTTTCTTCCTTAATCAAGTGAAGAACAGGCTAATTGCATACAGTATTAATAATAGCAATTAAGTATATGAGAGATGCAAGCGTGTTTCCATGGACGCGCGGATGCGCCCTAGATTGGATTATAGTTTCTCCATCGAGCACCGGCGCGCCGCGGCGCATCTATTAATACAGGCAGTGTATGACTGCACTCTAATCGATACATTTAGTACGTAGATGTGGTAAACAACTGGGATACTATAATACCTTAATAACCATGAAATTATATGTTGATGTCAGTAATGTCAGTGGTTTCACAAACTATATACTATATATATATAAATATGTACTCACGAACACTTACACACACACGCACACACCACTACACGCACGCACACAAAGATTTATATATGGATATATATATATATATATATAAATCGGGAAAATTCTCCGTCACGGTAATATATAAATATCAATTAAAACATTTGAAATAAAATGTCCCATATGATTAAGTTCGCTATTACCGGTTTCATTTTATTTCATCAGATCGTCCTTGTTTTCACGAAGGCAGAAACTTTAAATCAGATTGGTCTCTAAAGTATTTCTTGTTAGAAGAGAAAAGTAAACCACTTCGCCTCATTTTTCAACATATTGTGAATGTAACGGAGGTTACAACATTGCAAGACATTATGACACGTTGCATCGAGCAAATTATGGGGAGTTACATGGTGAGGCTAGAAAACAAAGACTTGACAAATAAATGATCGGACTGAAACGTTAGCAAGAGTCAATTTGAAACCAACCATTCTCAAAGAAAAAGCTGTGCTCTCTAGTTTCATCGTCTCCCGAAAAATAGCAAAAAGGGCAAGCCGTTCAGATGGGGAATTTGTGAAAGAGTGCATGTTGGCATGCACTGAGGAACTATGTCCGAAGGAAAAACAAAAGATCGAAGGTGTCAGTTTGTCCCACCAAACAGTCACCCGTAGGATCGTTGATATGGGCAACGACAGTAAGGATCAAGTCCGAAATGTAGCAGCAAACTTTGAGTATTTTTCTCTTGCGCTCGACGAAAGTACGGACATCTCCTATACATCTCAACTGTTGGTGTTTGTTCGAGGAGTAGATGCCGACTTCTCAGTTCATGAAGAGTTGGTGAAAATGCGACCAATGTCAGGCACCACTGTCAGGCATCACAACCGGATCAGACGTACCAGTATAAACAGTCAAGGGCGTCGATAACATTGTATTGCAGAACTCATTGCAGAAGTGGGGTTACTACTGATGGTGCCCCTGCCATAGATGGTGCAAGATCAGGACCCGTGACGAAATTGATTGAGCATGCAAATGAACATGGTGAGACTGGAAACGGTGGTTTGTTAACGTCTGAACCCCATGAGATAATGCGATGTCACTGTATGATTCATCAAGAAGCCCTGTGCCCCAAAGTTCTCGGATTCGAACAGGTCATTATTGCTGTTATCAAAGACGTTATCTTCATCCGATCACACGCACTTAACCATCGAAAATTTAAGATTGTCTTTGGTGAGTTAGATGCCCAGTATTCTGACATTTGTTACTTCACAGAGGTTCGGTGGTTGGGACGTGGAAGAGTCCTAGAACGTGTCTTTGAGTTAAGGAATGCTTTTGCGGAATTCCTACTTAGCAAAGACGGCGAGTGCCTATTGACCAATCCATAGTTCGTGTCTGATGTTGGGTATCTAGCTAATATTATTTGTCAACTCAACAGTCTAAACATGGACCTTCAGGGAAAGGCCAAGAAAATGTTGGACATGATTGCCAGTATCAATGCTTTCACCAACAAGTTGAAGCTACTCAAACGCCTGTTGTCACAAGAAGAGTTCAGTAATTTCCATTTACTAAAATCTTTTGGAAATAAACGCTGATCGGTGCAGGACTACGTTGCATCAATTGATCGACACAAATAGCAATTCACTGTACGCTTCGCTGATTTCCGCAGGCATCAATCTGACTTTGACTTGGTATTAAATCAACTTGGATTTGACGTTGATGCTGCAACTACTTGCGTACAACTTGAACTGCTCGGGGAACTGCTCTCTCTCCAGATTGATCCACTCATCAAGGCAGACTTCCAGTGCCAGGTCAGGAACAGGGATGTACTTCCGTTCTACCGTTAACTTCCACGAGAACAATTCCCGAACATTCGAGGACACGCCAAGATAATCTTCTCACTGTTTTGAAGCACATATATCTGAGAACAAACATGTTCTCTCATGAAACTTACTAAATTAAAACTTCGATCAAGGTTAACTGACGAACACCTTGAAGCATCTCTGCGGCTTAGTACGACGGTTCTGAAGCCTGACTTGCTGAAACTTGTCCATCAAATGCAGCCCCAGAAATCACACGAAAAAAGTAAGCCTTATATTGTTTTCCACTGATTTTGTTGTTTGCTTGTTTGTTTTTGCAAAATTGTGTGGGGGGGGGGGGGGGGGGGGACTACCTACGGTCCGCTACGTTATGCCAATCGTTAGCTGTGGCCCGCGAGCTTTAAAGGGTTGGTCATCTGGGATAAACCAAAGACGTTTAAATATATATTGTAGACAGAAAGCTGCACGCACGAAATCCATACGCAAATCAGATTAGGCTCCGCCTCTGTTGGATCATTTGAAGACGAAATAAGAACCCTAGGCGACATTCTGATTGGATAAGAGCGTCATGAATATGTATTTTATCGATAGTATCGTTAAAGAAATATGTAAATTTGTTTGACCTCATTTCGTCACTTTAATTTTGCAGTTTTATGAACGACGGTACTTGTACAAAGTGAGACAGTTTAGTTCACGGAAAATTGAGTATGGACAAATTATGATCAAATTAACCCTAATAAGGCCGGGCTATTTGAAGGCTACGGCCGGGGGGGGGGGGGCCATTATGGCCCCCCCCCCCCTAAGATCTCGGCCGTGAAACGGCCGATCTCCGCGAAAATTTGCACGCATGTCAAGTGAAGTGTATAGAACAATATGATAATTTCAATTTTTTGAAAAAAATCCCTCATTTGCATATTTATGGTAATTTATGCAAATAACGTCATAAAATCACATTTTTACCCATAAATCCTATATTATTCATATTTAAGCATTCTTTTTCACTACATATATTCATTAGACCATTTGGAACAATAATACGACAAAAAAAATTGGAAGAGCCAGCTTATTCCTTATGTTATCTCTTGTTTTGATAATTTCTTATGTATTTCATTGTTTTTTAACTTATTTATGTTATTGTTTTTTTGTTGTTTTTTTTTCTTCCTACAATTCAACTATTTTGACTCCCAAAACAACCACTTAAACTTTAAACAAGACCCAATAACCAATGTTTGATCTATTTTTAGAAAAAATGACATTTCCATATGTTTTGTACACAAATCACAAAAATGAGCGATTTTCGGGCTGACATGCAAAGACAAAAGGTCACGTGACCTTGTAACTATAGGTCCGATTTTTTTTTTTTTTTTGTTAAAGATGCGCAAGACTCTAAAGAAAAAAGTCAGCAAGCGGCGAGGCGCCATCCATATGCGTTCTCGAACAATCAGAAAAATTGTGGAGGGGGGGGGGGCCATAATGGCCCCCCCGGCCTTATTAGGGTTAAGTGAATTTAGTCATTTATTTACAAAAAATGTATAAGTCTTCATGATCTATGGTAATTTGTTTACACTTTGAGAAGGTTTCAGTTTACAAGTTCAACAAATATCTTGAAGTTGCACTTTGATTTTCATCGTCATGAAGTAGTTTGCCTGTGGTTTGTCGTCTGGTCACCCTGCTACTCCAGCTAGGTACCCCGGCCTTTGGGCAGGGCCAGCCCCTGAAATGATCATCATCAATTTATAATGTGAATTACTTGCATGAATTTTATGAGGATCTGAGATTACAGTCACTTAATTCACGCACGCGCGTGCGCCCGCACCCCATCGGCGGTATGCACTTGTATTGCGCAGCGGTTTGACGTGAAACCTGTGAGAAAGTGCGTGTAATATACTAATGTCTTCGTTTTTAGGAAAAATACTCCAAAACATATAAGAAAAATGACACAAAACAGGTAAAAACGTATAACGAATTTTAAATCATGACAGTTATTTTAACAATTGTTGGAGATTTCGTTTGTTGGTATGTTAAAGAACTTATAGTAGGGTTTCTCCATTCAAGTGCTACGTTAATGTTGTGTTATAATGACAAAGTTGTCTCCTGCAGGGACGTCATATGCTATTGCGCAATACAGCTCCGAAACTGGGCTTTTTCTGAGCGGTGTGAATCGTCATTTTTAAGAGGGCATATTTTTATTTTTTAATTTTTTAATTTTTTTATTATTATTATTATTATTTTTTATTTTTTATTTTTTTATTTTTTTTTTGGGGGGGGGAGGGTCCCAAAATTTGGCTGATCGATATTTCGTTTCGTTGGGGAGGGGGGGGGGGGGGGGGTTAAGGTCAGCTTTTTGGGTCACGCATTACCATTTTTTTTTCTTTTATTAAAAAAACAAAGAATGGGCGGGGGGGTCGTTCAAAACACACACATAACAAAAAGTTAAAGGGGGGTTCAACACCCACCCCCCCCCCCCCCCCTGCGCACGGCAGGTCCCCCTCCCTCACATAAACACACACACACACACTTAGTACTAAGTGGATATCTGCACTGTAAAAAAATAATTTGTTCATTGGTAATTTTTACGTATTTTTTCCATGTAGAATTTACTTGTAAACATTAGTTTTGCCACTTTTTTAAGTCTTGCTAACTCAAACTTTCAATTTAGTAGAACATACGTGGAATATTTAAGTAAAATCAAATACATAAGAACTTTAAGTAATTTTAGCTTGTATTAATTTAGTAATTTTAACTCAAAATCAGAAATTATACGTATTACTCAAACAATTTATGTTGATTATTCTTATCTTTTTAAAGTAAGGACCGATGCAGTGCGTAATATAAATATTTACATAATTTATGAATATTCATTAAGACCAAATTAAACTCTTTTTTAAATAAAACAATTCTTTTTTGTGGTTGAATGAAAATTTAAGGACTTTAAAACATTTACTAATTCATTTAACATGGCTAAGCAAAGACAAGACAATTTTTAATTGTTACCCAGTTCAAAACAAATCAAAACTTGATATTTCAGGAAATTGTCAACCAATTTTCCTTTTAAGATGCTACGATCAAGTATATATAAAATTTGGAGCCTTTCAATATGTGTCGAATTGAAGCGTATGTAATAGTTTGTGATGGTGGTAGATATATATATATATACGGTTAAATCTTAAATAGAAGTAGTGTTAGTGATTAGTGATTAATTTTAAATAGAAGTAGTGAATGATTAGTGGATGTTACTTGTTAGATTAGATGGGTACCAAATCGTGCAAATATGTAATCCTATCATAGCTTTTTTTTAATTATCTAAAATGATTACAATACTTAAATTATTTACGTTAATGTAACTCGATTTAACTGAGTAAAAAATTATTCAGCAAACTAAGTAAATTCTGCTTAAGATGCCGTAGGTAATATTTACTTAATAAAAATAAGGCAATTCTTTTCCTCAATTTTATTGAGTTATTTCGACTAGTATTTTTTTACAGTGTGCTAACATTCTCACTCAAGAAAAATATACTAAATACTCACGTACGCTTACACACATACACGCACACACGCACATATACCACCTCTCTGCAGACTATGACTTTGTATATCACTCTTTGCTTCTCTGTTTAATTTTTTTACCCCCATTCCCCATTGATTCGTTCTCTCAATGTGTCTATATGTATATCTATAAAAGAGTTGGAATAAAGATTCATGAGAAATCAATTCACTATTTCCGGTTTCAATTTATTTCGTCAGATAGAAAGTTCAAATTTACAAATTACACACAAGTCCAAACAAATTGTATACAAAAAAATGAATGCATATTATGTATCGTTACATCATAGACATTTTCATTTAGTATCCATATCTATCTCTATTTAAACTAGTAATATCATAAATACATTACGCATTCACATATTAATACAATAACCGCATGTTGAATTAAAGATGCTCAAGCTTGGGTATATAGAGTGCAGCACACGGACGTGCAATACAGCCATCTTGCGATTTTTTTTACGCACGGGAGCGTAATACCCGTTGGCTCAGTTTGTTTTAGTGATCGCCAACTTGCCCACTTCACGAACGACCTAGTCTAGTCGTGCGCGCCCGATTTATCCCGGGTTTTGATTGACTGTTTGTAATTTAGTATTACAATGATATGTGATTAATTTCAATTTCAATTTCAATTCAAATTTATTCATGTTTCCAATGAAACATTACAAATCAATATAAGCTTTTAAAACAAATTTAAGAAATACATGTTGGAAACAGAGGGGTCCACTAAAAAGCAATGCTTGAACAAGTGTGAACACCTCAAATTAAACTTAGGAATAATGAGTCATTAAATTAACTAATCTGTAACTACAAATTGAATGTATTCAAAATTATCTTTAGTGGTAATGGAATATATTTCATCGATGTGTTGTCGGATTGCTGTCAATCTCATTGGTATGACTGATGTATAATACGTCAGTCACACCGCCAGACTGACTCCATACCGATTATAAACCGACCGATTCTTGGCCATTTGGATAAATTAACACTTGTAAATATATTGTTATTACAATACGTAATGCAATAGCAACATAACAGTTGCTATGTCAGACATTCTGTAGCATTACCAGGAAGACAAAGGCAATGATGATGCATGCAATTATGAGCGTGTGCTGACCTGGGGAAAATTACACATTATTGTCTATAATTGTAGAACATAAACTTTAGCCGACTGTTTAGTATGATATATCTGACATAGTAGTTTATATGTTGCTATTGTTTGTTGTATTGTAACAGATAGTCAACTTTGGCAAAGTTACATACCACTCTCTCAAGTTAGCTCATTAATGACTGACGGATGATCATATCAAAATATGAGATGTAAGCATGGAAGACTACACATCAACCGGGCATGGTGGCTCAGTGGTTAGAGCGCCCGCCTCATGAACGTGAGGTCCTGGCCGTGGGTTCGATCCCCGGCCGAGTCATACCAAAGACTTACAACAATGGGACCTTCTGCCTTCTAGCTAGGCGCTCAGCATATTAGATTGGAGAAGGGTAGTAATAGCAATAACATATTATATATGCTATGCAGGGCCCGCTGGAAGAGCAGTTTTATAACTGAAGTGGCTACCCTGGGTAAATAAAACGTTATTACTATTATTATAACAGGAAAAAACTTGTGTTCGAAAGGCAAGGCAAGGAAAATGTTCAGAATAAACTTTTGGCGTAACGCCAAATTCCCTACCCATCGCTCCACACTCTTAATGTCAGCGAGTAAATTGTGCCGAGTAAAACAAGCTGAGTAACAAAATGAGCAATTCAGTACTCAAGCTGGAGTAAGAAGTCAATTTTAGTGGTACTCGTCATCCAAGTAATTTGTTACCTTCGATAAAGAGTAAATCAATGACTCAACATTGAGTAAGAACTTTGTTTGTGTCAATTTTGAGTAATTTACGGTTGGGTATTACGCGGCGGCAGGTGATAAATAACTCAACATTGATCTCTTACCCGAATTTACCTCAGGTGCGAGTGAAAGTTGGATCGATGGAAAGTGCAACTAGCTGTCAATATGCATGTGACACCTGTTCTACACATTTGTACATAATAGCAGCTGTATGTTCCTTTGTCTACCTAAGGAACTGTATATTTTGTCCTCTTTCATTGTCCGTCATGTGCATGTCTCGTGCATACATGTGCGCGTGCAGAAAGATGCGAAAGAACTGAGATAGATGTGACACATTGGGAAGAAATTCTGAGCTCATGGGTCGAGCTTGGAAGAGCTCCAACCGACATCTAGGTAAGAAATCCTCATGATAATATTAAAAGAGCTACCGTGTGATATTTAGTCAAGACTCAAGGACACTGTGTTGATCAAGATTGTGAAATTATTGTTGTCACTGTCGATGTCATTAATGTGATGTTGAACTTGGGCGATTCTCTAAGGGCGAGCGTGCATGCATTAATTTAGTGACCGGTAATAGCTAGCCTACTTTATTGTATTTGTATTAAACACGTATTAGCCCGGGGTAGGCCTATTGATGCAGATGGTTCTACGACAAT